>VXBT01013573.1:164901-338595 GCA_013400235.1 Oriolus oriolus
CATTTAATCCAACCAGATACTAAGTTTTCAACTTAACAATGTCTGGATAGTCACTAAAAGGACCACCCTTTGCAAATTTGCCCGTTATGACAGAGAAATAAGATCAGGTATTAGTATATTTGGGTTGTTTTCACTTTTTCCCCTGTCCTTCTCTCTTTCTTATTGTCTCATTGGAATGTTTGCTCCCTCTTTCTTTTCTGGCCTTATACTACCAGAAAACTATTCTTTCGGATTCACGCTCCTGGTTGTGCACTTTCCAATCTCTTTTGTTCCTGTACTCAGCTGAGGTTTGGTCTGATGGAAGCTGCTGAAAATAAAATGTTCTTAGGCTAAGGACAGCATAGCAGATGTAATGTGCAGCCCAGGAAGAAGGGATTAACGTGGCAAGAATAGAAGTGTAAGAGAGAGAGAGAGGGGGAAGAAAGGTGATAAAGACAAGGCAGCTGAATGCCTTCCCCAGGTGTGCCTTCATTAGGTCTGGCTAGAATTCTGTCTGGCATAAAATATTGAGCTTTTGGACCTGTGTTCATTCAGCATTGAGAAAAAGATAGAACCGTGGATAAAATAACAGCTATAAAGAGTGACATGCTAGAGGTGAGATAAATAGGCCTCCTTCTGCAACACAGCAATGACGTGCTTTGCCTTGGCCCATTCCTTACACAGTTTGGACCTCCCAGAAGTTGCTTTACCACTCTTGGCTACAGTGTTCAGTTTATACAATTGTTTTTTGTTTGCACAAAAAAAGCATGGGACTCCATAATGTAGGTCCTTAGTTTAATACAAAGATAAAAAGGTGCCATGAGCCATTTTCTGAGCAGTGAAACAACATTCCAACAATGACTGGGAGGAAAAAAGAAAAGCTTCTGTTCTGGCAATTTTTCACTGCTGGTATTCAATCTGTTTGTAGTAGGTATGTTAATAGCGGCAGCACTGTGACTTTTCTTAGTTCAGATCCCACATTAAGCTGTTAAAGAAGCATTGGCTTCGTTGCAGTTGCTCCAAACATTGTGTTTTTGTTGTTGGACTATACTGGTTAAACAGAGTGTAGCATTCTTTGTGGCCATCTGGTTTTTAAATGTCTGCTCTGGAGATATCTATATATAAATAAAAAGTAGTATTCTTGTTAACTAAACATAAAAACAAAATTCAAATGCAAAAAATTATTTCTGTTTTCTTCCTGTGAGTGAGTCTGTTATGTCTCTTATAACACTGAGAGATAGACTTATTGTTTCTGTATGATTATATTGCAGATAAATAATTGATTATGCAGCCATCATGCAGTCTTTGTCAGGTTGTTGCAATCCAATCATGGAAAAATTCTTTGCATCCATCCTCCTGAATAATTCCCACTTGGGAATTTGAATGGAAGGGTTGCACCTTAAAAAGACCAATCATGATGTCTCAGATTAGTTGCAGTTGCACTGTCTTGTCTTACTGGTTTTACTTTGGAGGGGCTGAATGTAAAGGCTTTTGATTTCCGAAAGTGACAAGTGATTCTGAATGCCTTGCTAAGAGTCTGCAAGTTTCCAGTGTGTTTTAATTTTCAGACAATCAAGTCCATGTAATTTCTGTTACAGACTGCAAACACTCTGAAGAAATCAAAATCGGAAAGAGTTTTTCACCATTTTTCTGCATTTTGTGACAGGAAAATATATTTCTTAGGGTTTTGTTTTTCTTCTTTTTTTAATGTAACTGCATAGTGTGAAAAAACTATTGGTGCTAATGAGTGTTTTTCCCAGAAAAGGTGGAGAAGGAAAATCTCTGGGTGAAGAAGGCTTAGTATGAACCACAACATTCTGAAACAATGAAGAATGAATTCCTGCATCTATCTCTGACAATGAGTTTGGTTATGAATTTTTTTTAATCTTCCTGCATGGTATCTTTTAGAAATCACTAATAAGTCACTGTTGCTCCTGCTCAGTTTCTGACTAGTTGAGCAGGGTAATGCATTCAAGGGAATGAAAAAGAGCTGAGTTGGAATGCTAGTGATTTTATGTTTTGAATTAGACACAGATCATACAGAATGCATAAGTAATTCAAATGGTGCATATTCATTTGTATCTATAAATAACC
This sequence comes from Oriolus oriolus, assembly GCA_013400235.1. Lineage (NCBI taxonomy): Eukaryota > Metazoa > Chordata > Aves > Passeriformes > Corvidae > Oriolus > Oriolus oriolus. Next base: position 166,975 of record VXBT01013573.1, read on the forward strand.
TTGAAAAATAGATGTGTTTCCAGTTTTATTTGGATATTTTTCCAAAATATTTGTCTTGTGAATATGTGAAGGAACATATCTTCATTTTGTTATGGAGCCTTAAGTTTCTTGATTGTAAAAAAACCCAATTTTTATAGAATGAAGGAGGTTTTCTGTATGCTATCCACAATAAAATTGGAAGGAGATCTATTCTTATTAAAACTGTCTCAGGCAAAACAATTTATTACAACCATAAAAGTACGATTGGTGCACCATTTGTAAGGAATAAAATTTTAGAGACGTGTCCTGGCTATTTTCACCAGCCACAGAGTTCAGGAGGAGGCTAATGTAATATTTTCTTTTAGTTTGGAGGAGCAAGAGAAAATGAGGGTAAGCTTTATTTTTACTGTTATTGTTATCATCACTATCACTGATCTTATGAGAGGTTGAGAAAAAGCTATGTTAAGCCTAAAAAATGATTATATTTTCTTTTAAGAGGATGAAATGCAACCAGAAATAGTCTTTTTTTTTTAGATTCTGTTAATGGATACCTTCATGAAATAATGCAAACACCTCCAAATATCTGTTTTAATTTATTGCATATTTAATATTGATGAATAATGAAAGGAAGTGTTTGGGAAATCTGCATTAAGTTAATGTGAGGTTATGAGAATTGCATTGTGTTCCCTTCAAAATAAGGTTCAGTCTTCCAGTTATTTATTTTTTACGGTCCAGTGAAGATAGCCTAACATTTTTAGGTCTAAACCAATCTCAGTTTCTTTCAGTCCGCTTTTACTGTATGCAACACTTCAAGGTCAAACCAATCACTACCACAAACCTCAGTGAGAGTGAAACGAGTTTTTGTGTCTGCAGTTATGATATCCCTTCTCCCAACCTGCTTCCACTTTCTTTAGCAATAGCCTCCATGTCTGAGTCAATAAGCTAACATAGAAAAATACGTCAAATTTACATGATAAAGGCATGTCTACCTTACTTTTTATAACCTTTTTTTAGACCTTCAGAGCCTTTTGAATTTACTTACTGCTAAAATATTCTCTTTGACTATGGTTAGTTTTATCGTCTTGGTTAGAAGTAGAAAGAGAGTAACAAACTCCAGACTGGTAACACTTTAAATGAGCCAGCAGTGAGCGATCAGAATCAGATCACAGGAAAAAAAGAGGAATTCTGTAGCTCAAGCTACTAAAGTTTTAATAAAAATAGATTTATGTAATTCTTGGTCAGAGCAAATTGATGCTGCTACTTAGAAGTCAACAGATTTAGACATTTTAACTTAATATGGGAGTATTAAATCATTGCTTCATATATATGAAGTGTCACTTTTAAACAAGTGAACAAACATCAACCCACCAAACACACAGAAAACCTCTGTCCCAGAACAGCTCCCTCCCTTTCCTCTCTAAATTGCTGTTTTACTTCTGAAGTGTTCTTCAGGTCAGGGCCATGTACTTGCTTCTCTCCACGTGTGTGAGCAAGCTTATGAGTGTCTCTGAGCTAGACACGCCTGCGTGGCTCCCAGCCTTGCTGCCCACATCCCTCCATGCACTGCCCCCTCCGCAGCAGGGAACGGGGCAGGCTGCCACCTCTGCTGCTCCCAGGTGCACCTTGCTCCTACAGGCAAGAGAGAAGCCGATGAGAGGACAATTTTAGGGCTTTTGGGTACTGACCAGCCTACCATGCTTTAAGGCGACATGATTGGCTTAGTGGGTTAACTAATAGCTGTACTCCCCTCTGGGTTCTTGTTCGGGTTTTGAGAGAAGATAATTTGACTATTCAGCTGTGCTTTCCCCATTCCAGACCAGGCTTCCCTGTGATCCATGTCCTACCTACCAATCACATTTAGCTTTGTGTTTATGTGGGTATCATTCCTTGCTGAAGCAATGTAGTACCACGCCCCGTGTCTCAGTATGGCAAAACAGTGGAAAATGAAAAATTGTTGTTGGATTTTTAAATTTTATTTAATGCTTATAGCTGAGAAACCTGAGGTAAATATTCTGTTACCGCTAGGCTAGGAGGTCACGCTGTTTCCATCAAACTGCTGTTTGCAATGTGATATGAACCATTGTTCAGCTCTTGGGACAGACAGGCAGTTTAAAGATAAAGCTGTCATCCACCTTCTGTCCCCTAATACAGTGTGTTACAAAAAAAATTCTTGTGTGACCAAGATTTCTGACCATGAACAAGAGGAAGTGTATTTCAGGGTAATTAGAGTTCATCAAACCTGACAAAACTGTGTAGACCCCTAGAACTAAAGTGATTGTAGCTGTGTTCTCTGCATTTTACTTTATGATATATTTCATGGGTACACATAACCATAGGTCACAAAGTTTTCTTAGTTTTTACTGGTAACACTGAATGTGTGAGAATTAATAACATGGTGATGAGTGAATCTCAAAATATCCAGAGGTTTGTTCTAGTTTGGATAGCAGTAAAAAGTGCAGATGATGATCTGAATGTATTGGATCTCTTGAAACAGACTGGGGACCCCAGTACAGAAGAATTTTGGCCACAGTGAGAATTAATTTTGAACTGAATGGAGCAGTGCCCAAGGCAGCTGAAACCAAATGGTAGCAATCAGCAGCAAAGACAGCGAGAGAAAAATGCAAAAACTACACAAGTTTTGTAGCCAGTTTCATTTCTATTTAACTCTGGCATGTTTTTTCTTATTGGCTCTGAAATCTCTTGGCATGTAGATGAAGATACCCCAGCAGTCTGAGCAGAGATTTACTCTTCATTTCTTTGAAAATGCTTTATGCCTGCAGTTAAGGAAGTTCAGCAGAAACATGCATCTTCAGACTGAGTCTGATGTCAAATTCTAGTCCAGACATCATGATCCCTTCAGTGTTTGAAGGCACCAAAGGAGAGTAATCTGCTATCCAGTGTGGAAATCAGATGCTGGGGAAGAGTTGTCTTGTTTGTAGAGCAAAGAGAGTTGACATAAACAGTTTGAAACATTTGGACAGTGAAGTTACAGGATGAGAGAGAAGGAGCTTAACTACAGATTTCCAGGAGTTTTTTCACATTTAAGGAATGTACGTTTTAAAGAACAATGCATTCTCAGCCCTATTTTTTTTTTACCTAAGCATTTTTGTTAAGAAGTGCCTTTATTTTTACTAAATGCCACTTTGGCACTAAAATGACAAAAATGACTGAATAGTTTACAATTCTTGATGTAGTGAGACCTTAACTGCATCAGAAGTTCACGTGGGGCTGACACCTCTCTAAGAAGGCTGTCAAGAACCTGCAACTTCAGTGAGAGTGTTTCATGCCTAACTAATGAGCCTTTTAACTTTTGGTAAAAACTGGGCTTAAAGAAAGGCTAAAATAGATTTCATCTGGGATACCTAAAACAACCATCCATTGAAGAAACCCTTTTTGATTCTATGGCACTCAAGGAAATCTGTGTTTTTTAGATATGGTAGTTTCTCTATAGTGAAAATTAGGACCAAGGGTTCATTAGAAATCTGATTTGCCAGTATTTATCTTGTATATCACTGCTGGCGAAATTCTTTGGCCTAAAAATTCTGCTGTTAATCCCTGGGTGAATTAGATTTATTTTTAAGTGTCAAGTAAATTGATCAACCCGTTCTTGTTTTTATTACAGGACTGTAAAACTTGCCAGATGCTGCTGATGAGGGGTGGTTTATGAGGATGCTTGTCAATGGCCCGAGGAAGCATAGAAGTACAAGGTCAAGGAAGTTATTTTTTGAATGTGCAACATGATCTTTTGTGTTTCTCATTTATTTTAAGATTTAAGAGAGACAATGGACTGTGTGAGGGCATTTTAAGTCCCCACCTTTTTCTCTTTATAGTTTTGGGTTATTGTGTTTAAAAGAAAACTTGTTTGTTGGGGGGTTTTTTTGTTTGTTTTGTTTGTTTGTTTTGTTTTGTTTTGAGACAACGAGCAATGATTGTCTGAAACTTGTCCTTGGTATTCTTCAGCATTACACACCTCATGACACTGGAGGAGGACAAGTCTAGGAAAACAGGGCAGCAATATTACTTCTGGGTGTCTGCAGTTTAAGAAAATATTCTTCCTGTCAGACTTTCCTAGATGGCAGAGGCACTCAAGTTGTTGGCAGTGGTGGTTGATGCTCACTGGGAAACAAGAGTTTGCGTCCATGGGTATAGATCCTTCTGATTACACCCACTGCTCAGCAAAAATGAAACATGTGGGAACTGTCCTGCAAGTTTGTCAAAAAGCTTTAGAACTTGGGCTAATTTCTTAAACATCATGGAGTACGTTCGGTTTTGGTCACTTGAATCATCTGTGATTCTCAGGAGGAATAATAACTCAGTGACAGGTTTACAAGCTGAGCTGCTGGTTAAATGATATAATTTACTTCCATAATGGAAAGTTAACAAAAATATGAAAAATTTACATAAAGCATGGCAAAGACTGTAATTTTCACCAGTTGTGTCAGGAAACCTCTTGAATACATTTCACATGTATCCAAATTATTAATTTTGTTGGAAATAGCCCTTCGTGCCCATTGAGGGCTTGTTTGCACAGGGATTTTTTAATCTCTGAATTCTTCCGCCTTTGAATAGGAAAGAGGGGAGAGAAAGAAGAAAGAGAGAGTGTATAACTTACAAACAGCATACCCCCAACTCCAAACTTTCAGACTTTTCAGTGTCCTAGAGTTAAAAAATTGTCTGATTTGTTTTGTGATAAATATCATCTTCTGGATACAGTCTAGACAAGAGATATTTTAAATGGAAAGGCACCTTTCCTTCCCTCTGTTACAGGAATCCAGTGTTGGGTGTGTGGTTTAAAGGAAACTCTTACCTTTTGACTATGGAATTACTGGCATGACCTCCTTATAAAGTGTTGGAAAGGGGTTTTGCAGTTGGTATATCCAGGAATTTTTCTGGTCCCTCCTCTTTAGGGGAGGAAGTGAGGTTGCTCAGGGAACTTGGTGACTGCAGTGGAGGAGCTGGTGGAGAAAGTCCTCATCCAGTTGTTCTGGCACATGCATCAGCAGTGAAGGATGCAAATGAGACATTCCAAGAAGAAGTGATAAATTTGGCAGCATTCATGTGGCTAGTCTCAATGAAGGGAAACAGACGTCAGAAAAGCAGAGCAGTTTTATGTAATCATGACTTAAATAAGAATCTTCTAGTTCTGTTAATTTAAATGCAATAAAAAAATTAATATGTTGTTTCTTATATATGCACCCTTTAGCAATGTAAAGCAAACACCTATATTTGAGCTACTTAATCAGTTTATATATTTAGTTGAGTGATATTATATATAGAAAAATTCACCTATGTTACCTTAAAAAGGGGAAAATTCTTTATGGTGTAAGCTGACAAAGTTTAATGAGGGCAAAGGAAGTTATCCAAGGAATTAAATTTGGCTCTACATACAAAGAGAGGCAGATCTGTAGTGTGAATTTCAAAGCTATGCTTCAGAACATCATTTATATGCACCTGCATGAACAAGAATTTTTATTTCCAAGTGGCTGGTTTTACATCCACTAACTGCTCAAAGTGTTTGTCCACTCATCTGTGTACTCCTGTTGGAGATGGCACGAAATTTCCGCTGAAGCTGTTGGTTACTTCCAGAAAACTGATCTTTATTTCTGAAAATATGAGACAGGTAATGTCACACCTGGAGGAACCTACATTTTTTTACTGCCAGTAAAGTAAAAGATACCATATCTTTCTTAGGAAATAGCACTGGTATTTTTTTCTTTCTCTTTGTGGCTACCTGCACTATATATCTGTGTTTTTTTAATTTGCATTCATTGCAGTGTAGCTGTGCTTTGCCTATACACTGTACATCCAAACTTCATTTTAATTTAAAGCTTAATATTGTCTTTTTTTTTTTTTTTTTCCTCAGCTTTGATGTTCTTAACTTTGCCTGGGATTTGAAAAGGAGGACAAATGCTATTTTATGAGAAACGCTGGTCTCAGGTCAGAAACCAGAATAATCTCTATAGACTGCAGACTGACAGCTCATTTCTTTCTCTTTAAATTCTGGCAACTACGTAATAATTTCAAATTAAAACTGGATTCAAATCCATGTCACTGGAAATAATCAGCTAACATTTTAGTAAAAATGGTCATGTGAAGACTTTCTGCAGTTTGTTCTGATCACTTTAAACAATCTGTGTTTGCTAGGGTTAAAGGAGGTCCGAACCATAGAGATTTAAATGTTGAAGCAAATCAGTGACACCATTAATTAATAAATCTCTTGTTAGAGAGATGGGGAAAAGGTGTTTATTTTAACACATTCAGCTGAACTATACAGACGGATATGTGGTTTCTACTGTGTTCCTCATGTGAGCTGAGTTTTAAGACTGTGTGTTTATCACGTGACAGTATTGCAGAACAAGTTCAGTTAGTTTGCAGATGACTAAAGTACTAGTACTACTAGTAGTAGTAGCAGTACTAGTAGTAGTAGTAATAGTAGGTCAAGCATCCTTTCAAAGGATTATAGTCTTGTTACATGTTCAACAATAAAAATTCTGAAGTAATATAATATTCAAATACATGTATGTTCAACGCCAGCGCAGTAAAGTTCTGCTTTTGTTGTATCTTGCCTTCACTAAAAGTTCACCAAAAAATGATTTGATAGAAATATATTAAAACTATATTTTTATTAACTGAAATCACTGGGCAAAGTTCTGTTAGTTTGAGATACTCATTTGAGACCATACAAACAGGATGAACAGGCAGATATTTATTGAAAACAGGAGATAAAATTGGAGCATTTGCTTGTCATATATTCTCTTTTTACATTATTTTTAGGAGAGAAATATGCACAGTTGTAGCTTTTGAAGACAAAAAAAGGCTGATGCTAAAAATTGAGTTTGTCCAGTAAATCTGTCTGTGACCTGAAAGAAAGCTAAGACTAGCCACGAGCAGCTGTCTTAACTGAATTTTAGCAGGCTTTTGATCAAAATCCCATAGATCTCCATTGTATTCACTGGCAATTGTACTTTGTCTCGTATGAGCCTGAGGCCTTTATGTACCTGAGGTTGGGGAAATGGGATTTCTTTCCCACATTATTCCTGGCCACTGCAACCCGCAGTGCACTGCAGCAGAAATAAAGTCTAAAGAGGAATCCCCCAAAGTTTTGGTGGATCCGTTTAATAAATCATGTAAAAAGGAAAAAAAAATATCCCTGAAGCCAAAGGGAAGTGATAGGGAGTGTGTGGATTCATCTGGTCAGGGTCATGTAAAACTGTGTTTACTCTTCATTTTACATATGCTCTGTCTGTTGATATGACATCATTCCCTATGAAGTTAGGAATACTGTGCACACATAACCACGAGTTTGTATGAGATGCAGTGAATATCCCTTGAGAGAGGGAGCATGACATAATTTAAAGTTGGAACCTGGAGTGATTTATGAAAGTCATTGTCTTACTGATTTAGATACTTTCCATATGTTGTTGTAAAAACTCTGTTTTGTATTGTATGTGTAAAATGTGTAGCAAATTAGTTTCAATACAACTTTCTTCCTCTAAACTGTTTTGGTTTTAAAATGTTGATGTGTTTTTTATCTCTAGTCTGTGATATACCACTGTATTTTCACAGAAAGGACACTGTAAAGTAAAAGATTTTGAGGTGACTTTGATAGAGTTTGGTGTGGTGGACAGTAAATTCTGCAAGTGCTTTTGATGCTAAAACATCCTTTTGCACTGGATTTATGGCTTGACTTCTGTACCATGCTTAGCTGATATGGAGTATGCCCTGTGTCATGCCTGAAGCCCTGAAGGTACTGTCCTAGTATGGAAGGAAGAGAAGAATTTTTCTCTTACCAGGTGTAGCCCATTATAATTCTATCTCATTTTATTTTGGAAATTATTTGAAGATAGATCTAGTTACATTAAAATTATGTGATGGTAACATGATTTCTAAAAATACATTACTGCCTGAGGCATTAAAAGACTCAATTGAATTTACCATAATATATAAAATACTTTTATTGCAGGGAGACTTTATTCCAGTGGTTGCTTAGTAAGTGAATGGACATTTATTAATCAAATAAATCAACACCACCCATGGCAACCTGCCCCAGAAGTACCTGCTGAGGAGAGATGGATGAACAAAGCATGAGGAAAAAATTATCCGGTTTGAGCTGTGCATTTCTGCTTGCAATTTTCTAGAATTTATTCATTGTACAGCATTATTCACCAAACAGTGTCTGCAGAGTAGTTTGCCTTGTAGCTTGTTCAGAAGCAATTTGTAGCGAGTGTTCAACATATACTTTAAGCAGAGATTATTTGTCATTAATATGAGGGTCAGTTTTTTTTCTTTGTGTATGATGCCTTACTCAAAAAAGTTTGTTGAGGACGAATGAGGCTCCTAAGTGTTACTGTGATACAAACTAATAATAGCATGAATGATGATATCCCTTTAGCTTGGTTTTAGACCCTTCATAATGATCTCCATAGACTTCAATGGTATTCAGACCAAGCTTTAAAGTACTTTTTTCAGCACTGACCTTTGGGACAGACACTTTAAAATACATTAAGCACACTTTCTGTACTCCTCTTTTTAGCAATCTTTGTTTTAGTGGCTTTGTCTGCCATTAAAATTTTTACTAAGATATCCATGGAAGGGGAATTACAAAGAAGATACAAATCCACCTGAAACAAACGACTCAAATATCATTAGAAACTGTGAACTTTCTCTGCAACTGCAAACCAGGGTATGATTTTAGACCTTCTCCCACCTACCTACCTTGTAAGGCTTTTAAATGTGAAGTTGTGTGAAACAGCATAAACCAGACCAATCCGTACCAACAGGTCACTTTGCAATTGTCTAAAATGTATTTTCAGAAGTGTAAAACACCACCAGTGCTGAAAACCAGCAATTCAGTCCCTTGATTAAATGCATCGAAAAGAAGCATGCAGCTGGAGCACCAACTGCATTTCTTTGGTTTGTTTCTTTGTTTCTTTGGTTTGTTTCTTTCCTTGCTGAGCAGCCACGAAGCTGGGGAGGGTGCAGAAGGGTGGGCTGAGCGTGCCGGTGAGCGGCACAGCAGCAATCCTTCGGACATTCTTTATTGTATCCTCTGCACTGCTAATGTATCAGTCCCCCACGGCTCTCCAGACTCCCACGCTGTGCGAGCTTGCTGCTGGGAGGGCAGAACAAATGTGGCTGTAAAGCTTTAACATCTGAGGTAGCCACGAGTGGTTTGCTGGATGAGCCCGCCAGCAGGCTGGACAGCCTGCTCCTCGGCTCTGATACCAGTAACCAGAGCCACTGCTCCTCACCGCCTGAGGATTGCTAATGGAGTCAGACAAACAAGTATTTTCCTCAGAGCCTAAAGAGCGGGACAAACAACTCTCTCTGGGGCAGCTGTGGAAGCTGCTTCTACATGCATAGGATATAAGGCAGATTTCCTTGGCAGAATGAAATTTATCCACCAGCAGGGGACTGGAAGGTGCATGGGATTTCTCCACTCTCAGGAGAGTATCTGAGGTGTAAATGTGAAGTCAGGGGACAGAATGCTGACTCTCGGAGTGGGAAGCAGTGATGAGCCAGTGCTTGTGCTCAGGCCTGTTTACCAGAGATTAAAGAGTTATGAGCATGTCAGACAGCCAGTTCAAAATGAGCCTGAGTCTCTTCCATCTTTATCCACGTGCTTAAAACAATTTATCATCAGCTGCTTTCTTCTGCTTGTAGAAGTACTGGAAATCCCATTCCAGTCCACCTCTTATTCTCTCTGATATCAACGAGTTTCACTTTTCTCTCCATGGATGATATGTCTAATTAGAGAAACGGGAACCTGCGCATCGCAACCCTGGGAGACCCTCTTCTAAGCAGAATCCTCCCAAGGCAAGGACTGCACCTCTTCTTGTCTCTAGTTTGAACTTACCTTCTGCCTGATGTTTCTCTGTTTAAATTAGCTCTCTGTAATGCCTCTCTTTTTCACTGAGGCACAAAAGCGTTAGTTTTTCTGACTCTGTAGTGAGTCTTCCTCAGTGGCTTCATTCCTTCATTCAGGTTCTCAGCAGAAATGAAAGTGGGAACCAAATACATGCCCAGCCTGGAATAATTTCAATTGTCTCAGCTGAAGAGATTGCTAATTTCTTTTTCTTGAAGGTGCTCTGTTCATTCAAGACCCTGGCGGTCATTGTCCGAATACCTTTGTTTTGACGCTTTGTTCCCGGAAGGAAAAAAATAATTAGAGTTGTGCAGGCCACAGAAGGTTATTTTTTCCGACTCCATGCCCATATTCCTGTGTTTGCCCCCTGACGATACCCCTCTCCTGGCTCCAGGGCGCGCGTTGCTCCGCGGCCGCAGCAGATGGCGCCCGAGCCCCTGGAATTCGCCCTTTTCCCAGCGCCAACGAGGATTTGCGCCAGAGTCTCTGCCCAAGCCGAGGAACGTGCCCTGGTGCCATCAGTGTCTTCAAGTGGTTCACGAAACGGGAGAGATGAGGAATAAATAACAAGAAGAAAGGAAGTTTTGGCATCAGTGAAGTTAGATGGGGTATAAGGACTGTTATTCACTTAGAATATCTGTGATCCAGGAAAGGACGTGATTGCTATTCTTAATGTCCTATTCTTAGCAGGAAGCCCTTTCCAGTATGGGGAACTGCCCACCTAGCAAATACATTAAATTATAACAAAAAAAAAGTTTACATGGATGTGATGGAAATCCGCACAAGGAAATAACTAAGTTATGGATGAACAGCAGTAGTAGTTACTTTTCACACAAAAGCCAGTGGTATTACTGAATTACAGTGTGGTTTTTTTGATGGTCTTTATCTTTTTTTTGTTTTTTTTTTTTTTCTTCAGGAAAGGTGATCAGTTCTCCCATGCCAAGCAGAAAAGGCTTTCAGGAACACGCTGCTAACTTTTCTGTTCACTCTAGCAACATCATGACTTCATTTTACCCTGTTTATCAGAACACAAGGATTTTGGCAGCCTACAGTAGTGACTAAAACAGAGTTAGGCAGCTTAGGTATTTAGGGCCCTAATACATGATTTGCAGCATTAATAATGCAGACCTGATAGGTTTTGGCTCTCAGTGCAGTTAATGGAGAATGTAGATGCAATTCCTCAAGCACCAGACACTGTGCATCATAAATGCATATTTCACAAGCGTTTTTTTGGTAGTAGTTTTCAGTTCTTTGAAAACAAAGCAGTCACTGCTGCCCAGTGCTTGATAATCCCCTCCCATCTTTTTAATAAAGATGTTCTGTAGTAACTGGTGGGAAGAAGTAAATGCTAATAGAGAAGCCCTAATGGAATGACATCAAACATCTCTGTGAAAAAGGGCAGAGAGAAGATTTGTCTTTCTGGGTCTAAAAAAGTATTTTGCAAGCGGAGTCAATGACAAAAGCACTGACAGGATTGTCCATCAAATGTCCATCCTGGAGCTGTCCTGAGTGTATACAAAGCCCCTGTAGTCATGCTTCACCTCTGAGGACTTGGAAAATAAGGAAACTGGGCAGACTTTAAGATACTGTAAAGATACTAAAAATGAAGTGACTCCTATGACACTAACCATAATAGCGAAGAGGATTCCAGCTCTAAAACAATAGTGCATTGCTGGATTAGTCTTGCAAATCGAGATATAAAATAGTGTTAGAAAGAATTACGTTTAACCGTGTTTTGCGGGAGGGTGTATTTTTTTGTATGTCAAAGAGATTTTTGCCTATGGTTTACTGGTCATTTCTGTCACAAGTTTCTAGTCCTATTGTCAAGTCACCAGAAATCAGGAGAAATGCATAGTAGAAACATACTGAGTAGTTAAGAGGGTTTCTACTGATGGGTGACAGAGCTGAATTCAGTCAAGAGTCTGGCTTCTAGACAACCTGTCTGCAAAAATACTTCTTTTTTTCACTTAGTGTTGTGTAATTACTTCCTGAGAATCATTTAAGGCCATTACACACTCATCATCATAAAGTCTGACTTTTTTCCAGAAAGATATCAGATATCTGGTGTATGGTCAACCATGTTCACGAGGTTTGATCTATCTGGTACTTCTGGTCTGTGTGCTTTTAGACTGGAGACACACAACTGCCTTTTCATGTCTAACTGTGCCATATGTCCCCCCTGTGTCCTCTCTCACGACTTGGAATGGATGCAGCCTGGTATCAAGACACTGGACACTCTACCTGAAGGGACATGATCTGCACCCCAAGTTCCTGGCTGCAGTGTTGGCAAATATATGTTAATGACCTTGCCAGTCCATTGAAAACAAATTATAGCTCATCATTCTCCTTTTAGAGGAAAAGGAATTAATAATTTTTGCTTTTCCTTTTCTATATTTTAGAGAATGGGCTTAATACCTTTTCTGGGCCTTCCTTCTCTGGTAAGTACCAAGCTTGTTTGTCCCCTGCTTTCCATTCTGCATAGATATTACCCTTTGTCCTGAGAAGCTGCAATATATTAACATGTCAGAAACAGTGGCATTTAAAATCTATCAGTCAAAAAAATAAATATTTTTTTAATATTTATTGTTTATCAATGTTACTGCTCAAAAAGCACTCCACCCAGAGCTATAATATTGAATTCATGGTGTAAATATAATTACAAAATATACAACCCTCAAAACTGAACTCAGCCAAATAAATGGCGTTATACAAGTTCTATTACTGAAAGATTACAGATTAAAAACAAAACCCAGACCCCCAAATCTGCACCTGTTGTTCGTTATCAGTGCACATGGCCAGTCAAGAAAGGCTTCAGCATACAGAAGGTTCTAAGTGTTAATAAATTTCAACTTAAACATTAAGCCTGTTCTAAGGAAAAAATAGTATTCTCTGGTGTACAGTTGAAACTTTGAGCCTACCACAAATCCCAGAAGCTCGCATTCCCAAAACAAATGCTCTCCAGCAAATACCAAACAAAAATAACTTTTCAACAGAAGATGTCTCTGGAGTATAGAAAAATACCAGCTCTCTTAGGACAGTCATGCAGGAGAAAGTTAGTAAATAGTCATCATAAACTCCAGCTTCTTCTGTGAACTCAGCCAATAACCATCATGCCTGGGTGGTGGCAAGAAGAACAAGATTATTTTCATTTTCTCTATGTGACAAATTCCTCCGTTCTCCAGATTAAATGAAATAAAGCCCTCCACTGCATCTGGTGTAATAAAATGGTTCTACTACCCCCTTCTAATCCAGATGAGGCAATCAGAAATGAACACTTTTCCTTTACAGCTGCTGCTGCTTCTTTTGATCAAAATTGCTCTGTGCTCTTAGTGACTGTAAATCTGAAAGAGGAAGTGTTTTTAGGAGACAGAATAGACGTGCATCACCCTCTTTGGTAAGCATTCAAGGCTTTCTGTACTCTGGGGTTTGCAAAAAAAGCCCTCTGCATATTTCAAGGTCTCAGATGTTGTTCTTTATTAATGGGATTTTCCACATCAAAATCTCCAAGCGTATCATGGATATTGTTCAGCCCAAATGAATTCATAATTAAGAGTTCAAACAATGCGAAATCCAGGGGTTTTTTTGAGCATCTTAATAGATGTCACATTACTAGGCCGTTACCAGCCCAATCCAGAAAGGAATGAATAATGCTTAAACCATTTAGCCATTAGGGTTTTTGAGGAAATGGAAAGCATCCACCCTATCTAAGAAATCAATTCCGCAGAAACTGTTCCATTGTCAAACACTCTGGGAAAGCAAGTCCATTAGTTTGTTGCGGTTTTTTTAAGTTAGCAGTGTTTCATCAAGACAGCTTCTTTTTTTAACTGTGCAGTATTATGTACAATGTTTCAAGACAAGTTGAAAAATAGGATGCATTCGTGGCAAATGCTGTCACGTAGGCTGCAATCCCAAATGAGACCGTTCTCATTTTCAAACAATTGGTGGCCATGAATTCTCGCTACCTGCAGCAATAACACCCTAAGCTATTTATCTGGCGCTCTGCCATCTCAGAGAATCCAACAAGGATGTTGGCTGCATGCTATGTGTGAATGGAGGTAGGATCACAAGTTGGCAGGAGCCTGGAAAGATGAAGATGATGAGACATTGCGTGGTATAGCCTCATGGACTCATAGTGAGCAGATTGGATTTCATGAAGTCCCAGCTTAGAAGGAAATTTTGAAATACATTTGCTATATCTCTGGTTTATCACAGGAGATACACTTCACTCAAATATCCCTTTTCAAGTCCAACCACTTCATGTAAAGAACTTCAGACCAAGCAGGAGATTCATTCAAGACATAAAAAAAGCAATATTTGAGGCTCTTGTCATGACGAAAACCCAAGTGATATTTATTCCTCAGTGATCTGTGAGGCAGAAGAATTTTTCCCACAGCCTTTCGCAGTCCAACCTGCAAATGGTTTTATGGTATCAAACTTAGTGATTGTCCTGGTCCCAAGAATTCAATTGATACAAATTTTCATTTGAGTCTTTAAGATCAAGTGTGCTTTACATCCTTGCCATGTGCTCATAACCTTTCTTGGCTAATGCAGGCCACTAGAACATTCTTTTTCTGCATGTGATTCGTAGGATACCAACTCTAAAATCAGGCAGTACAAATGCTATTTTGTTGGAGCCTACCAGCTTTTGAACAGCCTGGAATGATGTGGAGGGGAGATGAATGCTTGGTAATAGGTCCAACTTCACCCAGTTTCACACCTACCATACCACTGGCTGAAGAATAAATTGTTGAGTTTGTTATTATCTTTATTATCTTTAATTCAAGCTGTGATAAAGTAATATGCAAACAGAATATTTGAAAGAGACAACAGAGGTAATGATTTTTGAAAAATGTAGGTTGAGGAACGTAAGAAAATCTTGGGTATTTTGTACCAACATAAAATCTGTAAACTGTCTCTTTCATTTGAACAAAGTGATGTAGGTAGTCAGCAATTATCTCAGAAAAGAGCCCTTCTGGGTGGAATTCATAGCCAATACTTTTTCCTGAAGGTCATTTAGATGCATTGTACACATTCAGTCTCCTCTCAGTTCTCTCTCAGGAAGGAAATTGTCTCTAACTTATTCAGGAAGCTGCTTTGAAATTCCTCCCATTAAACGCAGTCCCAGTTTTTGGAGGTGTGAGTACTTTGACAGGCTCTGTATCTCGTTCTGTACATTGACTGGTCTGCATAACATTCTCTGGCTATGATTTTCCTTTTGCTTCTCTGAAGTGGTTTCATCTTGGTGCAATATTATAATCAGGCAGTTAAATACTGAGGGCTTTGGGAAGAGCAGCGCCCAGTATTCCTTTCTGAAACAGAAAGGGAGGCTAGAGGTGTACCTAAGAAAATTCCCTGTTCATCTCAGGGAATCAGGTTTGCCTGATCCAGTGTCTCATCTCTGGCAGTATTCCACATCTGGTGCTTCTGAAGAAGACAGAAAAAAACCCTGGGCTATGGAATATCTGGCCAAATATATACATTTATATCACTGTGTAACTTAGGACAGTGAAGTTACAAACTCATTGAAGGTTGTAGGAGGAGAAGACTGTGCAGTGTTCCCCAGGAATGGGAGTTTAGAAAGTCAGAAAATGAGATAGAGGTTTCTGGAGAAATCTGGGTTTTGAGAAGCCTCAAACTTAAAAGGAAGACATAGAACTTGGTTTAATGCCTCTCAGTGGAAGGTCCCGTCTCACCTACTGCAATCTTTGTTACCTGGGAGACAGTACTTTTCATCTTTTAACAGAACTTTTAAGGAAGTTAGGTGAAATAATTTATAATCTCATTGATTACTAGAAGCCTTTCAAGTATTATCTTCCTGACAGCGTTCTTTGGACCTTCAAGACCTTGAACCCGTGTGTGTCAGATGGGAACAGGTCAATTCCAAGGTCAAAAATAGTAGCCACTTTCCTTGTGATTTTCCAGGTTAGAGGGTTTGGGCTTGAGATTCAAACAACTGCAAAAAGACAATTTCCTTCCAAATCGTACTCCTTTTTAAAATTCTGCCTAATTGCAGTTAAGTCTTGGGGATCTGGACACTTTTACACTTAGATGTGCAAGGGGAATAAAACAGTGGATTTAATATGAAAGCTATCTTTTTGACCTATTTCTACTGTATTTAACTTGCTGCAAAATACTTTAGCTCAGAATAAGGGAATGACATGATTATTTTATTTATTTTGTTTATCAAAAAGATAAAGTCAAAGTAAAGGCACAGTTAGCAACAAATGCACTTAAATATACAAACATAAATTCTTTTGTGTTCAATAGCACAAACTTACTTAAATGTGAGGAAAGGCTATACAAGAAGAGGCTAGACTAGAAAAAATAAATCAATATATTTAAGTAATTTATGATACTTTTCTATGTGTTTTCATTCCTTTCTCCCAAACTATGTCCATTAAAAACTATTACATAGAAATATTTAAGGACATACATTACTATAAATACATTTAGTTCGGAGTATATCATCCCTCTTTACCAGCTTTATGTCACAACTCATGTTCCTAAAGTGAAATGTATAAACATCAGATTTGCAGTAACACAGACTTTCATGAGTATCTTTGATCCTCTGAACACTCCAGTAGTTCCTATAGAAAGAATTTATTTGGAGGCAAAGCCTGGTAAAAAGATACATTTTTGTGCATGCAGAAGGAGGAAAGCTGACCTAAAGTCCTAATTGACAATAATTTTGAGGCAATTTAAATATGAAATTTGCCTTAATCTTTTGTCCCTTGCCTTGGAAATGGACTTGTGCACAAGAAAGCACAAGGAATAAAATAGCTAAATGTTTATGATTTTTATCACATCACTCTGAAATTGCGTCCTTCACATTTCCAGCTTATTTTTGAAGGATTAGTTTAAAGCAAAATTATGTGCTGGTATTTCCTACTAGAACTTGTGAACAGCTGTATCTATCAACAATGTTATCTTTTTAAAAATCACATTGATGACATTTGAAGTGCATGTCAATACTTCTGGATTTTTATATTAAAAAAACCCCAGCTAACTATTTCTAATTGAGTCTGTTCCAATTTCACTGTCAAAAAATATCTGTATTACTTAATTGGTGTCTTGTATTCTACAACAACCCACGTCCCTTCCAAGCAATAAAACCTCTTAAGAATTGTTTAGCTATGGATTTTGTTTTAATACCTCATCTATCTCATGATGTCCAGTTGAAAATCATGCTGTTGGTTTTTTACCCCTATGGTTTTACAGTTAACCTCTAGTGATTAGATCTATTTCATAATCAGTCATATGTCTAGAATGCCAAGGAGTTTCCTCCCTTTTCTGTGTCAAGGAGTGATTTATACCTGTGCTTTCCAGGGAGCAGCATTAAGGCTATACCTTTGTTTTCCTACTGTTCCAGGAACCAGGAAATTTCTACTTTTTTGTCCTCCAACATTCTTCAGGATTAGATACTGTTAAAAACATCATGATGGAGTAGTTCACAAATTACGGGACAGTTTTATGGATAGTCATATCATAAAAGGGAGCTATTTAATCCATACTCAGCTTTCACTGTTGCTTGTTAGGATCTTCTTTAGAGCAGAAGAGAAAAAACACTTTGAAAATGACAGTGTGATTACAAGAAAGAAAAATTGATCTGAAGGCTTGTGGTGGTGTCCTGGTTTCAGCTAGGGTAGAGTTATTTTCCTTTCAGTAGCTGTTACAGTGCCGTGTTTTGGATTCCAAATGAGAATGGTGTTGATAACACACTGATGTTTTGGCTTTTTACTAAGTCATGTTTATCCTGAGTCAAGGACATCTTTCCTTGGCTCATGCTCTGCCAGTGAGGCGGTACACAAAAGAAACTGGGAGGGAGCAGAGCTGGGACAGGTGACCCAAGCTGACCAGAGGGATATTCCACACCACCTCATGCCCAGCACGTCAGCTGGGGGGAGTTACCTGGGAGGGCGGCCAGCCTGGGTCTGGGAACGGGGTCTGGCATCGGTCAGCGGGTGGTGAGCAACTGCATTGAGCATCCCTGGTTTTTTCCATTTTATTACAAATATTATTATCATTTACCATTATTACTGTGTTTTACTTTATTGTCAATTATGGCAATAGTCTTATCTCATCCTACAAATTTTACTTTGATCCTTCTTCCCAATCCACTGAGGTATGGGGGAAAGAGGGAAGTTGAGTGAGTGGCTACGTGGTGCTTAACTTCCAGCTGGGCTTAAACCACAACAGGCAGGTAGACCAGGAACTAAATTTAGCTTGTTCAAAGCATTTACTAAATTTCAGGATTATGGTGGCTGTGTGTCGATTCTGACTAATGAATATGGTAAACTGGTTGAGTTTGAGGTGTGTATATTTGCTTCATTGCATCTTATACGAATGAGTGTTTGTATTTGTGGAGATGTGTGCAGATTATGTAAAAAAAGAATAAGACAGCTGTCATCCTGTATGAGATGTAAATTTTGGACACCGAAGAAATGAGAAATGATCTCTATATGTTACATGGACTGTACTGTGAGATGGAGTCTCCGTATTGGAAAAACATTGGCATCTCTAGCTGAGAAAGCTTTACATTTGTTATGTTATTTGCAAAGGATGTAAAATAAATGGATCGAACAATTTAGATTAAATTAATGAATAAAACTCAAAATCCCCGGAGGAAATCTTTGACATTATGATCAACACAACTGAGATTTCAGGAAAAAAGTAAGTGCAACTGGCTGCAACATCAAATTATAAAAGTATAAAATATCCTGCAAAATGTACTGTTAAAAATCTGTCATGAGACAGCATAACATTATGTGAATGCTACTTCTTATTTCTCCTCAAAATAGAAGAGGAGGTAATATAAAATACTTCTTTGTCTGATTCAGGCAAAATGTCACTGAGAAGATAAAAAGCACAATGAAAAATCAGCTCAGTTCAAATTCTATGCACCTGTGTGGTGTCCTATGTTAATAATAATGATCTGTAGTTAAATAATTTTGCATTCTTGTAAGCTGGGCTAGGAGGACGCTTATTATTAATGGTAATGCCTGCACAAAAACGGTTTTGGGGAAACCATTAAGGATGATAGATGACATTGGAAATATAGAAAGAAGATAATGACTCCCTTCTTAGTGAGCAGTTGCACGTCTATAAGAACCTAAGAACCTAGCTTGTCCTCACTACTCAGTATGAGAGTATTGCTTAAGCATTTGCGTGTTTGGGATAAAAAACTTGTCATTTTGCAGAAATGACTCTTGGGGAAGAATGTGCCCTGCTTTACTGTTACAGTGCTTTTAACTGAAGGAATTTGCAATTTCAGTGTGATCCAGAAGGCAAAGTCACTCTCAGTGTTAGTGGAGACTCAATAAATGTAATTTTTATGTCAGAAGATCCTTCATAGTAAGACGTTTATTGCTTGCAAATGGCAGTAGAAAACAGAATATATAGGCTTTAGTCGGTGACAAGAGAGTAATTTCTCCACTGCACAGCAGGTGATGTTTCAATGGTCTAATTTAAGCATTATTACTGCACAAGGTGGGAAAATGGAACGTCTTTAGTATTAATTTCTTCCTTTCTTTTTGCATTATTTTGTATTTCTGCAAACCTTTTTAATAATCTTCTCTTTTATTCTAGACCGTCAGTTGAGACCTGGAGATGCTTCTACAGGCAGAGACCTACATCAGGGAGATGTGTCCCCCTTTGATTTTGTGAGGCAGAAAATGATGAGGTAGGCAGTGGTTTATGCGAGGACAACACTGCTGAAGGCAGCAGATGGAGGCAAAGTGCAATAAAAATCCCATTATGTTGTACTTTAGTCTCCATTCCAGGGGCATCCCTGACTATTTGCTGCAGGCAACTTCTGAATGCTTTGTGGAAAAAAATTGCAGCTTGTCCCAGTGGCCAAAGACAAATGGAAGACTGGAACTGAAGCATATTTCTTGGCTAAGGAAAAAGGATGGCCTCTGAATTGGCTCGACGTGCCTGTGATCTACACATGCCTCTCAGAAGTACATGCAGAGAATTTGCTGAAAGCAAGAGATGCCTAGGGTAGTAAAAAGTTCATGTCACTGCTGCCTTCTTTCCTGTTACTTGACTGTGGAAGGACAAGCTGGCTGCTCCACATGTGGAAGGATTTCAGGGGCACTGGCTGTTATTTGGAACATTGCTGGAACACACGGTCCCAAACATGAAAACTAAGGAAGTACAGCTAATCTGTGCAATACTTGTATTTAGAAGATACTGTATATGACAAAACATATATTTGAAAATGCCTTGAAATGTCTTCATAGACTTCAGATTTTACCCAGATATTGCAGGTGAAAGAAAAGAGCATTGGAGCAATTCAAGTTCACTTTTTTTCATTATTATTTTGGTGAGAACGTCTAAAGAGCAAATGAAACAGAGGTTTTTCAGACTAGCCAGAGGAAGAAGAGTTGTCATCATTCTCCTTTTGCCAAATAGCTCACAGGGTAAGGAATGCTTTGAAGATGCTGTCTCCTGCAAATGCGATGTAACCAGCAAGCTGAAGTAGGCTGACCAGATTACAAACGTCTCTGAAAAGCTGTCAGGGTTTCTGAAACGTAGGAGTGGTGTGATAGCTCCTAGCAAATAGTACTGGAGAGAGTACCATCCTGCACTGACCTCCTTAAACCCTTCTGCTCAGTCTCCTCCCTCTCTTGGGAACTCCATGGATGCACAGGCTTCGGTTAGGAAGATGCAGGGGAAAGGGTGAAATACCCTAGTCTGAGCACAGAAAAAATGTCTAAAATGTTTACAAGACAGCAACCAGGTGTCTTTGCAGGTCAAGCTGGATAAGTTTCAGCTGGAGAGGGGTGTTCCCATCTTCTTTCAGGACTTTCAGCTGCAGCAGTGCAGTGCAGAGCGGTGTGGGAGGTTGAGCTGTGAGGAGAGGCTTCACCTGTGTGCTAGGATGGCTCTGTTGGTTTCTACTATTGCTTTCATTTACTTCCCCTGTGATTCCTGTGGGGTGGTGCAAAGGTGGCTGTTTCTCTTTGTGCCTTTGAATGGAATTAAGCGGCCGTCCTTAAGACTTGCTCCAGCAGGACAACACAAAGAGGAGCTGAAGTCCGGCCTAAACCTGGATTTTGCTATGCATTTCTGAAGTTCAGGTTTTGTCCTCTTACATCTGTGTGAATTATTTGGGCCTTTTCAGTTTGGATATGACACAGAGGGGAAGTTAGCTAGACATTACACTTCATTTCCTTTCTCACCCCATCTTTTGACATTTTTAAAGTGATTGACTGGAAGGAGTATAAAGAGGATGCATTAATATTTAACTATGCTGCAACAAATAATTGATGTTTTTAAAGTTTTCTTTCATTCAGACTGGTCTGGAGCTCTCTAGCCTAGTTTATTTTTGATTATAGAAATTCATTTCAGTTAAATCATTCTATTATCAGCAGGATCTGCCCACATTTGGTTAGACTAAATAGCTCTAGAAACCACAGTGTTTTTTCCAATTGCTTTGAATCAAAGTTGCATTAACAAAAAAAACTTTTGCTGAGATTGGCCTGGATCTTATTAATGAAGAAAAGTCATGTTAAGGGGTCTTTAATGTGTATCTGTGGTGCTGTGCAAGTCACAGCTTTATGTTAGTTTTGGGAAAAGTCTACTGATTCTCTACTTTTCCCACTTACAGTCTTGTTCATGCTCATGACTTGGAAGCTTCTATCTGTCCTTTCCTTTTGCCACTCTCTTGATCAGCAGTGCCCTTTAGTTCCTTTGGTGTTTTACAAACTCTTATCTTTCGGCAGGTAAAGCTTACGGGTCAGGAATGAGAAAAATCTGTCTTATTTTTTCAAACAGATGCATTTATGTTGTCGATACATCTGCTTTTACTGAATGGCCTCATACTGCTATGTAAGACATGTTACATTCATTTTATGAATCCTTCATGGGTCTTGTCTGATCTTGTAATTGTATATGCCATCAAACATTGAGGGGGTCTTGAGGAGAAGGGGGAAGTTGCAGGGTTGTAAAATGGGGGTGGTCTTTAGGTTTTTTGATGCTGTAATACTGTTTCATGAATTACTCCAGCAGAAGAATGGGAGGTACAAGTTGATTTCAAGGTTGTTTTCTGTACAGCCTTTCAAGACACAACTGGCAAAATACCTCAGAGCCAGTGAGAAGGACCTCTGAGTGACACTAAAAGGGGTTTGAAATCTATGCGTAACACTACAGTCCTGTACATCATGCTGATGTGGGAAAAGGTGATAAAAGCATTCTGTAGATTTACAAGGCTATTTTTCAGTGCTGGGTCATGTCCTGAATCCCTTTGCTCCTGCCAGTAGCTGCATTCAAGTATTGTGATGGATTTACAGGATTGCATCTTATCTCTTAAAAACAACAGCCAGATGGCATGAGTCAGAGCATCCCCATGGCTGTGTATTTATTAGAATATTTTCTTCTAAATAGTTTTTGTTATTCTTGGTAAATAAGTGTATTGTCTGTGGTCTGATTTTCACAAATTTTGCCTGTTTTATTTGTGTATCTGATTAGCTCCTGTATGAGACTGTATTAATTTATTAGTTGCTCTGTAAGTTCCTGACTTGCATCCCATGTGTTTCTCCTGTTGTTGGTCCTAATTTTGGAAATGCAGAGTTTTTTACTGCTTCATGGCACTGCAGATCATATCCTGTATCTATTGAAATTATTCCTTCTCCTTGTTTTGTACAGCGGTTCCTGCTTTAATTGGATAAAGTACTAAATTAATACACTGTAACAATTTTTAAAATTTATTCCAGGTGAGACATAAATGACATTTAATCTCTTTGAGACTGCATCTGTAGTGTGTTAGTGTATCAATAGATTAAATTCAGGATCTTGTCATTCAAAAATGATTTATGAAGTACTTTAAGTTGTCTTATCTTTACAGACTTCTGCTTCAGCATAAATAATCTTTGACATAGTGCTGAACATCTGAGTTGATGCTCGGAGAGAGGGACATGTTAGATAGAAAGTATCTGAAATATCTTGCTTTGAAATATATTGTATATTGCTAAGTACAGTCCTCTTATCTCTGGTTATTCCTTTTAATGTAGGCTTCAGGCTGGGAAAAGGAATGAGGATCAACGTGCACTGTACTTCATGACATGTCATAGCACCGTCTCTCTTAGGCTGACAGTGTAATGTGGCCCATTACTCTGGAGTTAAATTCTGCTCTCTTGCAAAACAATCCTATATCAAGCTGGCAAATGTATTAGTGCATAAAAAAATACATAAAATGCAATTTTCTCTGTGGCAGTCTTAATGTTTCTAAGAGATGTTCAGTTTAGATGTAGGAAGCAGAAATCCCTGTGTTCAAGGAAATTAACTGGGGTATGGGAATGTTTCTTGTGCCTCTCATCACATAAAGGATGTGTTGTGGTTTTTTTGGCAACTGATTGAAACAGCAGTTTTTCACAAGTGAGCTGGCTCTGACTCTGGTCAGCTGTTAGGAAAACACACACGGCACCTTCAGGGCACTGCTCTTCAGCTTTCTGCTTTGTTGAAAAGATCAAAATGGGTATTCCTTAGTTTTGATGTGAATATACCTCTATTTGCTTTACTTGTTTGCACAAAGTTCGTATTAGTTTCAGAACTTCATTCTGAACAACATTCTATCCATGTTGCTGCACATTAGGAATATGAATCCACCTGTTTCCTGCACCCCCTTTCCCACATGAAGCATCTGGAACCAGATTTGGATTTGTTACATGGAAATTCCAGGGAGGATGAAGAAGTCAGGCTTGGATAAAAGGGAGCCATAACTGGGAAAATTGGAACTGAAAAATTCTAGCCAAAATATTTTTTTGGGGGAAAAAAAAAAAAGAATCCTAGTGGTAGGGGACAAAAAAGTCTCAGTGATGAGATAGATATTATACTGTGGAATAGTTTCTCCTGATTAAATCCTTGTTGAGGTTTTTCTTTATTTAAATAATAATTTTTAAAAATATGTTTGGAAGAAATCTTGCATGACTGGGGATACATTGACCTGAGTTCTAACCTTGCTCTGAAATTTTATGTTTAGAAAATCATCAATTAAAATAAACAACAATAACAGTTGAATTATCACCTAATTTGTAGATTTTTAGGAGTTCCAGACTGGTCTGATTGGTCCAGTTGTTCAGTGTTGGTTGCTCTCATTCTAACACTGAATGTGCAGTTATTTATTCATATAAAAACTTTGCAAACCTAATTCATGAGAGTTCACTAATTGTACATGTTCAATGGTTAAAACTGCCTTATTTATGCCACAGTTGATTAGCTGTGTTAATTTTCAGAACATTAGTCCCAGTACTTGAGCTAGGAACACTCCTTTAATATCTCCTTTAATGTTATTGGGAAAGGTGAGCATAACTCCTGGTATACACTCTTAATAACGCTCTGATGTAGTCTCTGCAAAGGACTTTTGTTTGGACTATCAGATCTGAAGCTTTTCTGAAGAACTCTGCACCTCACATGTATTAATTACCCAGATGCTGAAGTGAGAAATTGTTCCTGCATTTTAACAAGAACCCTTTTTCCATTAAAAAAAAAAATAGAATTTGCCTGCAGTTAAACATCGGTATTATGATCTTTCTGAAGATTTGGTTCAGGAAAACAGAAGAAAAAATAGTAGCTGTCATGGCAATAATGGGATTGACTTTTATAGTAAGGAAAAAACAGTTTTTGTGTCCACATTCTGTGGGCTGTGTTTTTCCTCTCTCAGTCATGACTCGCATGCTACGTGCTGTAAGCAGTCCAACCTCACTAACAAACCGCATTTTGGGATTGATCTAGGAGTTTCTTCTTCAATGCCGTGTACAATAGGAGCAGGGGAATAGAGCACACTAATCTCCAGCTGAATTTGGCATCTCTTCCTCAAAAATCCTTTTATTTTCCTTTGGACCCCCATAAAAGTCAAGTTTATATAATAATGAACTCCAGGAAGGAGCTGGAGCTCATTTACTATTTGAATAGTACAAAACCTTTCATAATAGGTTGACATTATTCAGCGTGCAGAGAAACAGAACTGGTATAAAACTGCTTGTTTTTTCCTAAATACTTCACTTGTTTGTTACCATGAGAAGAAGAGATTAATTTACAAATTGTTCATCTTTCCTGTTCACAGCTCCAGAACTTTTGTTCCACTTGTCTCTAGCTACCGTGTGCAATTGCTGTGCAGGCTGCCAGGAAGAGAGACATCATGAAATAGCGTGTCCCTCAATTAACAGTGGCAGGTTGAATGGAAAGTATTACCAAGAGAAGATTTCCCAGCCATCCTTCTGCAGAGCACACGAGTGTGGTTAGGGACTGAGACACCCATTTTGCTGCCTGTTGCAAACCTAGGAAGGAATAATTCTTTACAAAATTTAGCCCACTTATGAAATGCAAAGCATCCAGCCTGGAACTCCTGGATTTACCATGCTCTAATAACTGACACACAGCATATTCAAATAAGTTCTTACCAGACTGTCTTCTATAGTTTGATTAAATAACATATCCTTTGTTAAAAAAAAAAAAGAATATTACATAACTTTATGTAATTTACAAGATTCCATTTGTATTTTTCAAGAAACCATTTTAATCTGCAGTACAGAAGGTCATTAGATTTACACCCTTTTCAGTGAAAAAGTAATCTGCACATAATTTTCTTGTTCTAGGAGTCCCTGCATCAAATAACCTAAATTATTGAAGTTCCACAAGCACCTCTAATTATTTATTTAATTGCTTTGGCTAATTCATGTTTCGTTGGATTAACTGATGTTCCAGTTTGTTTGAATACCACCCAAAATATGTGGAAAGGGCACCATTCCACTTTTTTTGGAAACATTCTTTTAGCATCACTTTTATTCCTCAAGTGCTTTCATTATGCTATAACAAACAGCTTACAGAAGGGATATACCTTAGCTATATCTTAAGATGTCTGGACCCTGATGAGCAGCTATAGGTCCATTTTGCTGTTCAATCTCCCTAGTTACCAGTCACACTGTAAAAAACTTAAAACTAGTGATGATTAATCAAAAATTTTTTGGCAAAATAAAGACAAGGCAATGGCTCAACTCCGAAAGTTTTCATTGTCCTTACAGCTGTTGTTTTTACTCTACTTCCTTTTTTCAAAGAATATTGTATCTGCAAATATGACACCTCAGGAAGATTCAGGAAGCAGTGGCACCTCACTTGCTAAGAAGTCTCTGTTTTTCCATTAATAAATGGCATACTATCTTCAGAACAAAATCTGCTTGGATGTGTACACATCAGAGGATATGAGTAATGAAAAGCCAAGAACAAATGTGGATGCTTCCCTCAAGAGAATGAGTCTAACACACTTACTGATGTTTTCTTCCTCTTTATCTCTTGAGACCTGAATATTATTGTTTTGAAATCTGTATTCCTCTCTTTGGTTATTGCAACAGTAATTGTTCAGTGACTGAACTGGGGATTGCTTATCTTGTGCACGGCTTTTGGGGTTTTACTTGGGTTTTGGAGATCTTTTCTGGGTTTGATGCCAGTTTGAGGGCAGTGTGTGCAAAAAATAATTTATTAGAGATTGATCTGGAAATCAAAATCTTGTATATATTCCTAAGTGCTAGAGCTGATATTTGGCTTCTGCTGCTTTGGACCACATCTGGTCTAACGCATTGGAAAAAATTCTTGTAAAGCTAAACTTTATGATTTGTTCAGATTTATGTTCTGAAATAAATGGCCTTATTTTGGTCAGTTCCAGGACTGTACCAGTAACATTTCCTTGAAAAAAGACCTGCTTAGTCTCCATTAATGAGGAACAATGGGAGGAAAAATAAGCGAGCAAGTTGTTGGGGTGGGGGAGTAGAAACAAGACATGGCACAAGAAGCAGAAGTCACAGGACATCACAAGCTCGATTGGTTGAGCTCTAGGAAAGAGTAGGAAATTGAGACTTTACAGTATTTATGGTAGATTAATAAAATGGAGAATAGGACTGAAGTATCAGCAGTATAGCTTGTAACTAAACCTGTTGTCTTGCCTACTTAGGGTTTTAGAGTAGTCCAAACTGTAACTGAGTAGCTCAGGTAAAAATAGAACATGGTCTTGCACCCTCTTTAGACATTAATCTGAATGCATTCTCTTCAGCTTGTCTTCTTGGGCACCTTACACTTGTGTTTCTTATATTTATATTTTTCAGTAGTTTGATTTATTGATTTGCGTTCTGCTTATCTGTATGTCAGATGAGTAACCACTTTGCAAGGAAAATAATGCAAGTAGAATCTGTTTTTAGCAATCTACCCCAGCAATGTGCTTCCAAAAGTTTTCACTCTTGGTCTAATTCTGTGTCACTGACTGGAATCCATAGCAGCATGTGTGATGTTCTGAAGGGTAGCTGCTTGAGGTTTTCGTTTTGCTAATTTTAATGGCATTTATGGATCTGTAAATTCCACTAGCTGACTGAATAATTTTCTTTTACACATCTTTCCCATAGATGTTCACAACTCTTCTGGTAGGTCAGGAATGTGTCAGGCACTTCATCCTTCACGGAGAGTTTAGAAAACTCTCATGTACGATGGCTGTTCTAATTATACAGAATTTGGGGGGACACTGTCTTGTCTTGACTGTGGTATGGTTGCAAAAATTAGTTGCAAACGAAACGTTTGTTTCTGCTTTTGAGAGCATGTTAAAGTAGTATGCATGGTTATAAAGTGGTGCCTGAAGATGGCTCCATACAGTTTTTGCTCCAGCCAGAACTGGTACATCCTCTGTTAAAGCTCTGCCTCCTGGCAGTGGGGATTTTGTGAAAACTGGAGTTAGCAGCTGAAGTCAGACATAAAGATCCCTCACTTTCTTCTAAGCCTTTCCTCAAACTTTTACAAAACCAGCTGTTGCAATAGTACACACAGTTATTTCCCGGTTATCAAATTCAGCCCAGAACTCTTGTTGTTCTCCACCTATGAAAGTAGCAGGGAGTGCAAATTAGGCCTCATTTCACTCCTTGTACAAGTTATTTATTGCCTGGTGCTCCAGGACTCCAAAGGGCAGCCTTGGCACTAGTTGTTTCTGTTTCTTTTTTTCTGAACTAGAGAAATATTTTATACCTCCTAAGTATTAGATCAAACCCCTTCTCCAAAGATTTTTGTCGGGTAATAGCAGCTGGGGAACAAGTGGGTCTTCCCTGTTTGTAGTGGATTTTGTGCCATTCACCATTTTCCATTGGATGTTTGTGTTTTTCCTATATTTTTGAACATGCAATTTCAGCTGAATATGCTTTACATAATTTATTAGCCTGGTTCTTTGTTTAGTTGCCCTGTGGAAGAGGGTCAGCAAACACAATTGTAATGGCTCCTGAGGAATTTCTTTGACTATTGAATAGTTCCAGAGTGGCACAAACCATCTTTCATCCCTTGAGTCCTCCTACTCTGTGTGTTTCCAGTGTACAAGGAACACAGTCCTATTAGTTCTGGGATTCAGCTGTTCTGTTTTCTGGAGCAACTTTATTCCATAGCAGATTTCTGCTTTTAATTAAACATTTGCAGCCTACACATAAAGGAGGATTAATTGAGCATCCTTCCCTTTCCATTTACACTTCCTAATGGATGCATATTCAGCATAATAAGCTGACAGTATTTGTTAATCGAATTCAATGACAGAGACCAACAGGCAGAGTGTAGTTGTACCATATAAAGTGGTAAGATTTAATTTCTGATGAGATGAAGAAAAACAAAACGTGCAAGAGATAGAGGCATGAATGGATTAATTAATGAATCTGATCAAAGACTGAGTATTTCCCATTCTCCAGAGAATTATAACAAGGTGTAGCTGCATTCAATACATATATTAACAGCTTGTGTTAGTTGGTCTAGGGACACGAAGATGTCACTCTAGGCAGTTTAGTGTACAGCTGAGTTTTAAAATGTAAGTTATATGCTAGAATGTAGAAGGGTGAAGTATCATATGGAAAATATTAAAGGCCTTTATAGAAACATGCAATGCTGCATCATTTAGAATAATTCTTTGCGTTAGTTATCTTGTGGAAAAAATTACTCGTGCAAGTAAAAGAAATTAAAATGGAAAGGCTAGAATTGTTTCCTTAGACAAGAGAGGAAAAGCTGCCATAAAACAGTAAAAAAAGGTTTCAGAGAGAGTAGTGCAACAAGGGCACATCCATGACAATTCAAGAAAGCAAATTCAAAACTGATGAAAAGAAACAGAATGTGTGGTTAGACTGGGAACTCCACCATAATAAGTCAAGGAAGGCAGGAATTGAGTGAGAGTCAAAAAAGGAATTGAATGTTTTATATAGATGAAAAATGAATTTTCTGAACTAGTTTTAGTAACTGTAAAAGTTCTGTTTGTTCTGTTCCCTGTTCCAGGCATTATTTGCAATTTTATATAAAAGAGCAAATGGATGAAAAGATCCTGGGAGCACGAACCTTGACCGAGACACAGCACTGCTATCTGTATGCCCAGCTATTGTTTTTTCTTTTTGTATGTCAACCTTCTGGACGTGTTCTTTACGAAACAGAGGTCCAGGCTAAAAGAGTGGCTAATGGCATTTCTTTTCCTATTAGCTCCTAAATTTGGTCTTACGACACTTTGCTGGGAGGTGAGAAGTATAAGTTTGAATCCTCTCAGTCTAATGAGTAGATTTAAGAAAGGTTTCCCTATTGTTTGGTAATTCCTCTAATTTTTTTCTCTTTTATACTAGGCAGAAAGCATTCCTCTTCTATAGAAAATATTTTAAATCAGTTGAAGTCTCTGGAACTCTATCTTTTGCAGCAGGAGTGGACTTTGGGTTTTGTGAATGAAAGGCCTCTCTACTGCTGGTTCAAATGTCTGAGTACAAGAGAGGAAGGAAAAAATCAGAGTGTAAACAGTTCCTAAGTTTAGATTCTGTCTTAGGGCTGAGACAGAGGAGCAGATGCTGCAGATACTACCTGTGGGCGTCCAGAGCTGTTATCTGTTACCTGCCCATCTCGTGGGCACACACTTATTCCATATACACTTCACTCAGGGTTTTGGACCAACCTGCTCTATGAGGTGCTGGTGACTGTAAATGTTAAGATAGTGATCTACTGGATTTTGGGTGCAATCCTCCATTTCAAAGTCTCCTGCTAAGTATATAGTGCAATAAAACTGAATTCAGCATTTTGCTGTTCATTTGCTATGACACTAAAACCGCATGTGAAACCAAAGTCACAAATCGAGTGTTTCCTCTTAATCAAAATCAAAATAAGGTGAAGTCCTTAATATGGGATCCAATCCAACTTTCAACATACTTACTCACAGTCTTTCATTGATTTCAGACTGTTGTAGGACCTAAGGATACAGGAATAAGAGAAAAGTTACACTAACATTTTTCAAATTAAAAATAAAATAAAAATTCTTATTTTAACATTTTTTAATTTCATGGTAACAAAAGCAATTATAGACTTGAGTGATCTGAAAAGATGCTTGTTAGGCTTTGTGCAGCACAGACAAGGCAGTAAGGAAAAGAATAGAATCTCAACTCACTTTATCTTATTGCCTTTTCTAAGAACATATATTTTTTTTAAAGTTAGATTTAAGCTATGGAAATTATAGCCCCTAGCTATAAAATACCTTCAATCAAACACTTTGTCAATCAAACACATGATGTCTTTAATGTAATCACCTTCCTCCCTGAGCTAATTGTTTTCTCATATAACAATATTCCTTAATGGCTGGGATTCTACTTCAAGCACAAATAAAAATACTGGAGACAGAGAAAAAGAAAAGGAACCAAACATCAAATTAATCAAACAGCAATGTGAATAAAATAAAAGCTCCATTTGGGAGTTTGCACATTTCTGCAGCCTCAGGGCTGCAGTATACATTTCTGTCAACACTGTTTATGTGAAAAATAGCATTGACATAATGTAATTGGTACAGCAGTGTAGCAGTTACACAGTTGTGTCTGATCATTTAATATTAAGAAATAAAATGGAAAGCTTAAGCTATTTTATTTAGACAATCCTGGTACGCATGATACACCAATTTTTTTCATATAGACTTGGGTATCTATCTGTGATCACCCCTAATTACCTGCGTCTTCTGAGCCTCTGTTCTGAGAACGAGCACATTGCGGGTTCATCAAGAGCAGGGTGGGTGATCTTGTGCCCAAGATTTGTGGTGAGATTTCAGGGATTCTAAATGTTCATCAGCTCAGCAGAAAACCAAGTGGGGAAAAAAAAAAGCCCATGACAAAATTTCACTCTTTGGTACAGAATATTCAGAAAGTAATGCTATCTTTATGATGAGCTTATTATCCAGTTAATTTTGGATTTCTGTTTCAAATTTAAATGTTAGTGAAGAAAGTCACATGCTCAAAGATGGGAAAAGTGGAGCAGAGTTGTTGGTTTGTTTTTTTTTTTTTAATTATTTAATCATCTGACTAGCAACACTCATTCTTCTTCATCTCCCCTAAAAACAAAAAGAGATGTTTTTCACTTTTTTGCTGTATTCCAGTGGGTGTTTTTTTTCCAGTTGGTTTTGGGGATTTTCTTTGTTTATTCTGTTTGGTTGTTGTTTTTTTGGCGAGTTGACATCTTATTTTCTTGTTTTCTTCTAATTGGCACTTTATATCTATGGTATAAAACTTGGCACATAAAAATAATGTTGGCAATGAGAAAATAAGCTCTTTTCGGAAGAGTTATTTAGCAAATTAATCTTATTGTTTTTACATTTTTTAAGCAACCAGTTGCAGCTGGTACCTAAACAGCAAGACTTGGAACTTGCAAAACTCTAGGTGTAAATTCTGCATCTTAATTGGTTCTCATCTCTTTTAATCCTACTTCATACTGTGGGGTTATGAGGTGTAGTTTACCACTTCAATGATATGATTCCCAGTCTTTCCTTCTTCAAATATTCTCTCAACACCAAAAAACTGGTGGTGAACTGTATTGCCTTTATCATTCAAAGCATATTCTTTTGTCTGCCTTATGTCCCTTATAAAACATTTAATCTGTTTTACACCTCCTTTTCCACTGTTTCATTAAACTTTATAAAAATGCTGCCCCAAATAGGTTTACTGTTCCAGGAAGAAAAAAGAAAAACCTTTTCTTTTTTTTAACTGGGGCTGTCTTTTTCTCCTGTAAGAGTGAAAAATATCACGTTTCCAAAGTTTTGTGTTTTTAGGAGAGTTTTTGAAAACACAGAAGTTTTTCTTTCAGAGTCTCTTTTCACTAAAATTTATCCCCTGTCCTTACTGAAGCACTTTAGAGATATTGAGAATATATGTATGTAGTCATACTTTTTGACGATTACATTGATATTATTGAGTACCCATGTAATTCTTAGCTGGCAAAAAGGGGCATATGTGCTACTCCATTTTTTTTTGTGGTATCACATCCATACACCTCCTTACCATTGCCTCCATACTGCTATTTTTGGTCCAGTTCTGTTGCACTACTTTCAATCATTACTTGGCCAGCTGTTGAGGGGTTAGGGAGACAATTAAAAATGTTTGTCAACTATGTTTTATTTTTGTCTATAGGAAGCACATGTGTCATTCAGCATTGTCAATACATTACTCATATTATTTAAAAATGGCAGGCTCATTATAGTTGCAATAGATTGTGAATGCTGGAAATATGTTTTTAATATACAACAGTAATGTATTACATTAGAAATTCATATTTCTTTCCCGTGCATGCTTGAGGACACTCTATACATCAGGATTCATCACTATCCACATTCCAGTGTCCCAGCCAGGCACATGTGCCTGATTTGCCTGTTTCCTATAGGTACATGATGCTGAAGCTGAGTGAAGTGAGCATATATCCAGCGGATGTCACACTGGCATTAACACAGGTGTGTACCTACACGCACCTATCACTTTCTACTTAGCTGGATATTGTGCACTCTACCTTAAAAACATTCTTTGTGTATTTGTCTCCATGCAGACAGTCTGATTTTTCATTGTTCCATAGTTTGCTTAAAGCATATACAAAATGCTCCCTCTTCCATAAGGAAGAAGCTGGAAAGGCACAATAGTTCATTTTATCCTAAGCCTTTCAAGAATTTCATCAGGAGAAGGGTGGTCCATTTGTAGTAAATAATATGCAAATACTGCCTTTTTTCAGTTTGCATCCTATTTAAGTGCAAGACATGGGTTTTTATGCATTTTTTTCTTTGGTTTGAAATTGCTGAGAGAACGTTTCAAGCAAAAGCTTTTGGCTTATAAGTTGTTTCCAAATAATTTATTTAAATTGTGTTTCAGGATTCATTATTTATGAATTGGTGTTAATTCTTGCCCACATGGATAAAGCTTTCAAAAGCTTTGGGAAGGAAATCAATGGCATTTCTCAAGGGTGTGCAAACATTTCTGGGCTGAACTTTCCCACATATTGGTATTTATGATTTTGATAACTTTGCAGAATCTGTGCTTATCTAGTGTGTTCTGGTTGACTTCATGGAGTTATAAGACTTTAATTTTTTAAAAATCTCTTTTGAATATGTTTCTGCTGCTGCTGGCCAGGGCTTAACCACATTCCCTGCAGACCAGGGATACCTTGAGGAAGTTAGTTGTTGAAATGGAAATAGCTTGTGACAATGGGCTCAGAAAGCCAAGGGTTTTTTGCTTTCTATCTGCAGGCAGGAGTTTTGAAGTAGTGGAAAATTAATAAAGGCAGAACAAAGAAGCCAGATGTCGTAAGAGGGACTAGAGGAGATTGAAAAAATACTTTCAGCAGAAGGAGAGAAGATACAGGCATGCTTGTGTGATGGGAGGTGGTTTTGTTGACCAAGGTCAAAGACAGTGAGCTAAAGTGGGCTGAAGCAACTTTCTTTCTGAGAACTAATTCTAAATATTTGAGATGGTTTCACATCATCTGAGGACTTTCTCAAACATATTGAACCATAGCAAGTTAAGACAAATGGTTTTTTAATCCTGTGTGGAGCCAGTTTGGATGTCTGACAGGCTATGTGTACAGTGACCCCCAAAAAATAAGTGGCACAGAGGAGAATAATTCAGATTCTGCTTCAGGCATAGAGTTAGAGAAAAATGTTAGCTTAAATAATGAAGTTGTCTCAAGGGCCTTCCTCAGGTGAGATCTCAGGACAGAATCCATGCCCCAGAAATATTTGTCATTTCATAAGAGTTTGGTGAGTTGTGTGCAACCCGGTGATCAGCCTAACGTCACAGAGGTTGTAGCACTGTCAATTCTACATCACCTTTTATCCAAAAACGTTTAAACATGCCAAGGGAACAACACAGTATGACTGAGATCTTCCACCACTAGCCCAAGCTGACAACAGGTCTAGAACTATGGAAAAGACTTTTTTTAAACTATTGTCTGCTTGAGCCAATTTAAGATGTTTCATCACTGAATAGAGTATAAATTTTAGACAATTCCTTAGGGAAGACAATGCAGTTTTGGAACTGCAAGCCAATAACACCTATTATAGGTGCCATGGATCTTGCAAGACATTTTATTTTGACATATTATATTATTACTATCAAAGTAATCCATGTCTATTGGCTAAACTTTTTCATTAGGCGAAAAACATTTGCTTGTATTATTAACTTGTGCCTGAGTAATTTGTTTTTCTAGAAATTACCAAAATAAGATAGCTTCAGGAATTTCTGAGATTACCCAGTAAAGTTTTGTGAATGAATAGCAGCTGTGAGAAAGCTTAATGAAGATAAAAAGACCAACATAGTGGCATGACTTTGCCATCTCTCAGATATAATCGCTGGAGTATTTAGCAAGTAAATAAATCTGGGCTAAAACATTCCCTGATAAAGCTGTAGTGTCTGTGGGACTTCTGTGTATTTATACAGATTGTAACATGAAGAGTTTTTGCCAGCTGATGTTATTGTATTGAATTGTGGGACATAATGTGTTGAACTCTGTGAATGCTGTACTTCTACATGTGAGAGAATTGTTTTAAGTAAATGAATTGTTTTAAGTTTTCTCATGCACCTTGCAGAAGATGGAAATGCTTCTTTCAGGCATTTATTTTGACTTTGATATGGAAAAGAAAAGAGATTTCAAAGAACCATTCATCTTTTTATATAATTTGGTCTATTTACTAAGTGATACATTTCTTTAGTGTCAGGATACACTGTTTGTTGTAATCTGAACTATTTAATACTCTAACCACTTTAAAAATTCTCCGTCTCTTAAAAGAAACTTGGGAAAATAATTGAGTTTGGCAGTAATATTTTGAAATTTACTTCCTCTTACAAAAGTAATTTTTTGATGTAGATAAGAACTTCTAGCTTAACTGCTCCTGTCCTATTACTTTATTCTTTCCTACATCATAGTGCATTTCCATTTTTGATGACCAACAAGCACTGAAAGAACACAAGATACCTTAAGGGCAAATGCACAGTAGAAACAGGCAAGTGCATTCAAAGAGCTGGGAAAGCCAGATTCCTTAGAAAAGGACTATTTCTTTCCTCTCTTTTAAGCAAGTCTTGAGGAGCTTGGGACTATGCATCCTTGAGAAGAATTCAAAATCTATACAATTTGTCCGTTTTTATGAAGCTTGCTAGTATATGCATCAGCCTTCCAGGGACCAAACGCATACTTTTTTGGTCTCATGTGCCTTCCAGGCCCCTGGTAACACACTGCCTACTGTATGCTGTATTATGGGATCAGATGCAGAACGTTTCTACAGAATGCCATAAAAATGTGAATTGTTCAAAGTACTAATTGCTAATAATCTCTTATGACTGGGGCGAGGAGAAACCCCAAGGTTAGTATTTTGTACTTTCCCAAAATGATTACAAACAAGGCAGCTGCAGTTCAAAGAGCATTCAGCAGACTTAGAATGTAACCTTGAGATGTTCCAATGCAAAAACTGTTGCTTATTCAGAAAAACTGTTCTTTTAAACATACAGTTATTGTCTTGTTTTCTTTCTCTAGGGAGCTAGACAGAGAACTGTGAAAATAGAGAACTGAGTCTGTGATACACAAGGATTTTAGAAATTTCTGTGGTGCTACGGATAGTGTCCTAGAGTCTTTCTCTGTAGCATCCAGCATTTAACAAGTATCACTTCTTCCAGCTTCCTCTGGAAACTTGAGCTGTGAGAGGCATAGAAATCATTTAGGCTCCAGCTCCTTTCAAAAATCATCTTCTGACTGTGGAGTTCCTCTTGTAGCAAAGTTAAAAAAAATAATCCGTGTAACTTGCAAGTGAATGATAGGGACACCATAATCTTTAAACAATAAAAACAGGAGCATGAAACATTTACACAGTTAACATAACCAGCAGCAATTTTATCAACAAGAACAGAACACGTAAGGAATTGTAAAGTTTTGCTTTATGATGTAGGATAAAGGCAGCAAAGACAAGGTGCAAGCTCAGGATTCACCAGTGTAGCAGTCTGAGATGTATCTCAAACCATTGCCCAGTTTGGTTGGGACTATCACCCTGCTCCTGACTCTGCAGCTGTTGGAATGTGCAAAAAGTTAGATGACTTATATATGGAATGCAGCCTGGTCTCAAATGCAGTATGAATTTTCTGTCAGCCCATTTTGTGCTAGGTCTTTGAGTCACCCAGCCATGCACAAGGAAGTCAACTTTCAGATAATCATTACTCTGAGTGACAAGGTAGGCTTGTTCTGAATGCAAAGGGCGGTGTACACTGAGCTCTAGAAAATCTCCTAAGCCATTCCATCACTAATATCATTAATGGAACAGACCTTGAAATCATTGCTAATTTTTGGAAGTTAATAAGAGCTGATAACATGTGACTTTATAAGATGAAGAATGTTAGAGGACTTCTTTTCTGTTAACCTCATGTTGTCGCAGTTAATTGTATGACTACTTATAAACTTGTGGACTGCTATCCTAGCAGTAGAAAATCAAATCTGCTATTCCTGTTGGGCTAATGACAGATATACCAGTTTGTGCTTTTTAAAGAATCCACTACTGTGATATGTGTTGTGTTAACAATATTGTTTTAGTGTATATTTATTAACCAGTAATACAAGACATAAACTGACAGCGTAACTGTTACCATGTTTTACTGAGGATAACAGAAGCCTGCATAGGAGGGATTTATGCCAATGGTTTCATAATTTTTCTGTTTATACTAAAACTGCTGTATGTGGAATACAGAAAATTTCTTTCCTTCTATTCCATGACAAAGAATTAATATTATAAGAAAATCTGCTGCTTGGTGCTTATAATAACTAAATTTATTTTCCTATCTTACTTGATAATTCTTGTAGCAATAAGATTATGGTGTCATATTTCTAACTCTTTTCCTACTAGCAAAGGAATTTGGGAAAAACGTTCTCTAAAAAGTGCCAGCCTATTTTTTAAAAATACTTTTATGTGAAATATTGGTCTTTTGGTTTGGGATCTGTAGCTGATAGGTTCTATATTGAACTGATGGCTTCAGCTGATCCTTGCTAGAAATTTCTGGATAGAAACTACTTAAGTCAGTGCCCTCAACTAGTATAAAAATGGTATGAATTCAGATACACTCTCTGTATTTTTGTTTACATTGACCCTTAAATCATGTTTGAATATGTGATAAAAGAAAGGAAATGAGAGGAGGAGATGGAAACAAACCATCACTTCTCTAATTCTCTGGGCTCATGAGTCTTAGGTAAAAGTGAAAAGGAAAGATATTCATAACAGAGAATCTGATTAAAAGGTCTGGTTTAGATTGCAGTGTAAGCAGGAAATGATGAATCTTGGCAGAGTCTCAACTGTGAAACAAAGCAGTGAAGAAAGCTGATGCTGATGCTTTGGATAGACAGGAGAAAAAGAGGACTCAGAAAATAGGAAATTACAGACATATTTCATTTTGGCAGAGCCAGAGAAATGGGTTATTATTACCACCATTGTATGAACAGTTACTTATTATCTGTCCTGAAGAAAAACAGGGGAGGGTTAATTCTCTAACTGATAGTCTGAAAATAAAACCAGTGACTTGGGGATTGAGTGCTAGCATAAAATATAGCTAGACTGCTTGTTCTCTTTCTGGAGAAACATAATTTTAAGAGGAAAATCATAGACTTGTAATTAGCAGTAAGAAGCTCATCATGGGCATTGGGGTCACAGTAGACAAGTTCAGCAGTTGATATGCCTAATCCTAGTCAATTCTCATCCTTAACACTAAAGGGACACCCAGTGAAATATATGCTTTTAAATTTATTAATGGTTAATTAATTTCTTTTGTTCTCCCTGCTTTTAAGAAAAAATGAGGTAGTATGCAGATTATTCTTTAAATTATTATATAGTGTTCATGTAGAGTAGGGAAATTCTAGACCTACTCAAAAGAGAGGATAATCAGTGACTCCCCATACATTCAAGCCAGCTCCATTGTTTGCTGAAACCAGAGGAAGAACTGCAAATGGCGGGAAATGACAGAGTTGTAATACTCTGAGATTATTTATGTTCTTATGTTATCACATGTGAAGATTCAAACTGTTTATATTCAAAATTACCTGATGAGAAATGTTGGGAACCTGGTTTTAGAACAGTAAACTCCTTGCCTAATGACCTGATACAAAATAAAGGACACTTGAAATGTACCTGAAAATTTAACCATAAAATATTTATTCTTCATCTTGATAATATTTCCTACTGATAAAGACTCTCTTTGTTTCTGAATGTGATCTTGTCTGAAGTGCCTCTTTTAATATTTACTGAATGAATGTGGCTTAATTTTATTGGTCATTTCACACCCCTTGCACAACAATTTTAGTGCTTTTTGACATATTTGAACTAAAATGTCCTTGCTTTATATAGGAAAGAATATTTTCAATGAAATATTTTATGTCCAGGAGCTATGATTTCCTTCCTGCTTGCCAGAGATGACATTTGTCGACATCTGCACTTTGTGGAAACCACAATCTTTCATCTTTCTGTGAAATATGAGGATGAATGGTTCTACTGCATTATGCAGGAGTGCTGGATCAGGATAAATCTCTGAAATGTATGGAACCTCTCTTTTTATTTGCTTGATGAACTGTATTTTTGACTTTATATTAGCAGTGTATGAAGTAGCTCCTGCAGTCTTGGAAAATGCTGGTACAGTAAGCAAGGTTTTAAAGGAATTATAAATGCAACAAAAAATGATATTCTTGCTGACTGCCATGTGGGAATTTTCCCAGTAATCCATAAACATTGTGTGTGCGTGCACTGGAAAATATGTGCTGGAAATATTAAAGCAGAGGAACTGGGATTTTTGATGCATGTAAGATGAACATTGAGTGAATGCTGGTGAAGTCCCATCTTCATCAGTAGTCTCTCAAATATTAAATACTAATCTGTTACCCTAGATGCAAGCACCCCGTAGATTTGCAGAACAGACCTGAGCTGTACTTCCTGGAGCATCTTTGGTTGTGTCAGCATCACAAATGGCCAAAATATTTTCAGCAATGGATTAATCAATTTTTCACTTCTCCTTGTTTATATTTGGTGGAGAATTTCCTGTTGAAAACAGAGACACTTTCTGCTTGTGCATTGGCCTTTTCTTCCATCTCTGTGCTGGCCAGTATGACTCCCCTAACGGGAGAAGTTACCTCTGTCTAGTCCAAAGAGCTCTTTGTGTCTGATCACCACCTTTTTTATCTCTCTCAGTCCCCACCCAAAGTTCATGCACATCAGGGATGTTTCTTGCAGTCGTGAAATAAGTCTGGTAAGATTTAATGAGGCATTTAACTTTTTTCTTCTTCTGAATTTTTTCTGCCTATTTCTGTACAGTTACTGCACAGAAAATCCATTTGTTAGAACTTAGGGAGTTTATAATCCTTGGGAAGTTTTCTGCTCTTGTTAGTTGAAATCTTCGGATTGGTGAAGTCTTAATAGGAGTTTTAGAGGGCCTGCCCTTGGACATGGTGATTCTTGGGAGCAACTGATTGTTGTATTCCCACTATTGTCTTAATGGTGTTGCCTTGAGCTCTGTTACAACAGTATCTGACTGGCTCTTTTAAAAAAAAGGGTTTTAAATTCAAATGAAACCATACCAGCTCTTTATGAGTCTCTCAAAGGGTTTATGGCTTTATGTAGAACCCTTAAACTATGTCTTTGAGAAGCAGCTGCATTTGCCACACTCAGAAATCATTCCTATAATTTCCCTACTCATGCCAAGCTAAAATAAAACACCTCTGGTGCTCCCTCTGAAATTTTCCACTCCAGATAAGGCCAATAAGTATTTTTGGAAATGTTTCTTAGAAAGGTTGGTATAATTAGGCTTGCTTTCTTTCCCCCCGTCTGTTTATTTATATGGCAAAAGACACTTTTCCTGCCTTGATCTGAAGGGGCAATATTCCATCTGGCCTCAGACTCAACATTCACCCCTTTCCTCAGTCTGTGCTTGAGAAACTGTCTTGCAATGTATGTGAAAAATTAACCTAATTAATCTCTCTGCTTATAACTAGATATTTTCAAAGTATTGGCTTGTAGCTCATGTACTTGTATAGGAGGGAGCTTGCTTAAGAAACAGATTCACTACCAACCCTCCTTTTGCAAACTCCTGTTGTTTGTGATAGTGTTATATATTATTATTATAAATGGCTGAAAGCAAATCTTTCTTTCCCCAAAAACTGGGTGAAAAAACAGAGAAATTGACAATCAGACATTAATTACTTCTAGTGCCCTTGGTCTTCTGCATGCCTGGGAGTATTCTGTACACTCCATATTTTCACTCAGCATTTGTACTCTGCGCTGTTCTACAGAATTCCCTCATTTTCTTCTATGGGTCTTGGCATAACTTTTTAATAGAAGAGACTAAATGATTGGAATTGTGAGCAACATAGTGTCACAACAATGTTGCTGGGATGGTAGATTGGAGCTTGATAGAAGTCAGTGCATTTCTCATGTAGCTTTGATTAAAATTGCTTCTGTTACATTTTTGGAAATGTTACGGGGCAATCAATTCTTTTCTCCACATCCAGACAAAGAAAGGAAAAGTTAATGAGAAAACTAGAGGGTGAACAGTAGAGGAAATAGTAATGAAGTAGTAAAGGACTCTGAACCAAACTTAAACTTAAACTTGGGTGTGCCTACACCCAAGGTTCTAGGCAAAAGGATCTCTTGAAATTGTATTTTGGATAGTAAATGAGAAATACTTGCCATATTTCAGTTTTCCTGGAAAAATGTATGGAAAGAGGCGGTCGGCCGTATTTTGGATCCAAGTAACTGCTTTTCCACATATGTTTAATCCCAGCAATTTGAAATGATTGCACTTGGTAGGAGATGCAAAGGAAATTCAGACCTTTGATTTGATGCCTTCATATGGGTAGAAGTGTCTAATGTTGCACAAGTCTGAGTAGTTTGGATAAAGGATCTAATCTGTGAAATCTGAGATTGAATCCTATATTTTTTGGCAGACGCTAGAAAATTCTCCAACTAAAAGACCTAGGTGTATTTGAGTTGCCCCAAGCAATGCAGAGCCACATCAGACTCTAATTTTTCTGCCCCTTTCTGCAACTATAAGAATTCCTCACTGTCATTTTCTCCCACTTGTTATCTGCACTATTTCCTCCTCTCCTCCCTTTCTCCAGCTTCTCGCTCTCGCACTGCTCATGCTCACCACAACACACTGCAATGTGTGCAGTGAGCAGGAGATGTGAGACTGACCAGTTAAGCAACAGAGGAGAGTAGAAACAGCTGGGAAGACTTGATAGATCTGTCGCCTTCTCTTTGCAGAGCTAAGCATTACTGTAACGAATAGTGCAAGCATTTGGACTTGTTTGACTGAAATCTCACTGCCACTACCGAGCAGTAGGTTCTTCAAAAGCTGAATTCCACTTCTATTATTCCAGGTCTGTCTTTGCTTACCTTGTATGGCAACTTATCCTTCTTACACATTAGTCTTATCTGCTTTATACTGAGAGAGAATTAATAATACCATGACTTACCTGTATTCTTTCAAGTGTCATAATTAAAAAAAAAAATTAAACAACCAATGACTGATTTTTGTTAGCATTTAAGGGTTGAAGTCATGCTCAAGATCTGTAAATCTTACTGAGCTAAGTTTCTTTGACTTATTTACCTTTGTACTTGTGGCTTTGTTCTCCTCTTTGGTGAGCTATTTCCCACATTGTGTACTCCCTAATCTTGGCACATGCATCCATTTGGAGAAGATACTCTCTGTTATGATTACAGCAGCTGCTCTGCAGATACCTATTTGTCCTGGCCAAAGCAAAATCACCAGTCATGAGTGAGTAGCATCAGGTCTGGTTGTTTTATGGACAACATGAAGCTCTTTCACATTCATTGGTCATACAAATGATTGATAGACCTCATTATTTTAAAAGAACTATTGTACTGTAATGTTTCCAGATGTTTTCCAATGGAAGCTGTGTTATTACTATGGGGAAGTATCAATCAGTAAATAACCCGTGTCACTCGTTGCCCTTCTACGTAATCACAGCGTTCTGATCTTGTGGTTTGGCTTCATTTACAAAGGACTCATCAATTCAAATGGATTATTGTTCTGTATGCTACGCTGCAGAGGGACAGCCTGAGTGCATGATATGGTCAACCTACTATGAACTAAGTGCAATCAACTGTGATCAATACTCAAGTGTAAAGTCAACAAGCAAAGCTGAAATGCTGCAAAAATATTATTTTAAATGGACTGGTAGAGGAATGTGACCATCTGTTATTCAACTTTTGCTCCATTGTTGTGCTAGAAAGCACTCTGCTCTTCCTTTCTTGAAGCAACTGTGATGCTTGCAACTAGAGAATGCAAATTTTTTGCAGCAGTCTGTCTTATTTACTAACACTGCCTTCAAAACTATGATAGTAATTGTAATATAAGACCAGACAGTTGTGATGTCAGTCAGGAAAAAGCATAGATGTGTTGATTCTCAGTGTGAGAACCACAGGCTTGGAGGGGTTTTGCTCTCTGTGGGCCTCCAAAATCAATATAGACTTCTAGGTTGCAATTAACTGAAAAAAAATCAGCTAAAACTGTTGCTTTGGAAGCTTTTGTTAAAGAGCATGTAGAAGTCTGTAACACCAAACCTGTAAACACTGTAATACCAAACCTAAATGACTTTGTCCAAATTCATTCAAACCATGGATAGTAACCCTTGAAATTTCAGTGCTAAATTCTGTGACATTTAGTAATACTGTGTTTTAATCCTCAGTCTTTAGAGCT
Source organism: Oriolus oriolus (assembly GCA_013400235.1). NCBI lineage: Eukaryota > Metazoa > Chordata > Aves > Passeriformes > Corvidae > Oriolus > Oriolus oriolus. The sequence goes on from VXBT01013573.1 coordinate 209,818, forward strand.
GTTTTTTTAAAAACACAAGTCAAAGTATGTTGAAGGAAAAGTTCAGTCTCTGGCATAAATGAAAAGTGACATTTGCATTTTCTAGTTATCTTGAGGTTCAAATCCAAAGAAGAAGAAGAAAAGAAATTAAATGGGCTATGGTGAAAAAATCAGATTCATTTTAGCAGTCAGACCATTCAGAAGGACGTGGCCCATGAATTTGCAGCACTTGGAACATTCTGCTCACAGAAATTGTTTGCAGGAGGGGGATCTGCAAGGCCTCACTAAGGTTTCTTATGGAGCTGTTTCCAGGCTTCCTCTGTTCTGATGGTTCAGTGCCAGTTCCAGTAGTTCCCATCCTCTACAAGCAGCAATGAGGCCTGAGTAACCATTGCTGGTAATATCTGTATTATCTGTGATGGGGTTCTTTGCAGTCTTCATTCACCACTTGATTGTGTCTGGGCTTTGCTCAGACTTCAGTTTCTCTCTCTTAGAGGGATAGAGGGTAAAAGAAGTGTGCCCATTCAGTATCTCTTGAGTCATCGTGTGAGAAGCAAGTATTGATATGTCATGAGGCAAAGAGCCTTGACAGAAACTTTGGATGTGTTCTGCATCTGGATTGTGGTTTGCACCGCTTTAGCACCAACGCATCATGTTTGGGGAAGGACATCCCCCCCGAAATAGTATTTGATAACTAATAAGACCTGTTGTAAAAGAGATTTTTTTAATATAGAGATTTTCATGTTGCTACTGAGGTCTCTAACCCAAGAAATCTATTTCTGCAATTGCTGAATTAGTGACTGTACCAGTTGCAGGTTCCTGCATGTGCTAAGCCCTCGTGACTGATGTTGTCTTGATTCACTCAGTGACAAAATGACTCGTCTGTCTTGTCTGCCCTTGACCAATCTTTGTCAGCCTGTCGCTGCACATGGCTATCAAATTCAGCATTTGTTACTTCATTCAGCACGAAGTTTTCACAGAGGTATGTGAAATTTTGTTGCCCATGCTGGGGGTGGTGAGTTCACGTGTGAGTACATGGACATTTGGACTATATAAACTATTAAGGTGTGAAATTTGGGTTCTTCTTCACTGCTTTTTACTAATTACCTGAAAAGGGCTCAGCTTCTTGTGTGTAGGGAAATGACTGGGACAAGAACAACGTGGCTCACAACAAACAGAACTGAAATGGATGAGGTGACCTTACCTGTAAGATGTCTGTCTGCATTATAAAAACAACATCTGGAATGCTTGCTTTTCTGGATGTGACTAGCTTTAGAAAACTTGAAAGATGTTAAGAAGGCTGAACTCCATAAGAGGAATTTTCATTAACAATACTCCCTGAACAAATATTTGTTTATGGACACAAACTACTTGAAACTCCATATAAATATTCCTTTTCTTTAGACCTTTTCCTTTCCCTATTTCCTTTGAACTCACTTAATAAATTTAGAATTTTGTTTCCTCTGAGTCAACTGGGAGCAAATGCTGACTTAATTTACACTGGTTTACTAATATTACTTTGAAAAAAACAGATGCAATAAGTTTCTTTTTGCAAGGAGCATTTTCCTGTGGTACTTCACTACTTCCAGCATGGCCAAATACACATGCACCAGCAGCCCAATTAACTATTCAAATATGCCGGAACTTGACAAAAAAGTGTGGGCTGTTTCTCAGAAATAATATTGATTTACAAAGTGCTTTTATTCTAAGCTGATTCAGGTTTCTGTAAGAAATCTCTTTGTTGCAGCCTTGCAGTGAGTTATCAGACTTCACTTGCCCCTTGTGAAGGTTTTTTCTGTGTTTTGAATATGCTCCGTGGTTCCTTTTCAGAAAGCAAAGAATTTTAACTGTGCTACCACTAGAACCTCTATAGTTCTCTCCCTGGTTTTCTGTATTAACTTCTGTATTCCCATCTTGTCACAATCTCTTTGGTCCTTGACAGTGGCGATATCTTTTCTTTCAGGCATGCTGACCTCTCTTGTTCCCTTTGAAGCACTTAAGATCATATCCAAGAGCTGCATTCCAGCTGTGGCGCCTTCTGAGGTACTGAATATATTAAGATAAAAAGAAATAAGCTCAGCTATATTAATAAGAAGCTGAAATGTTTATGCAGGCATGAGCTTTGAGAAATTAGATACTCAAAAGTAAGACTTTAATAGGAATGATGAAGTAACTAAACTGAAAGTATAAAGAGTGATGCTCCTTTTTCAGCGTATTCCGGTCCAGTCAGTGGTCATACAACATTTATTGCTACTGTAAATATTTTAATAGCTAAGTGAAAAATGCTTTTCTTAAGGAACATAACATGAAAAAATTGCAAATCCTCTAGAAGTCCTTTGACTTGTTTTTTAGGTTCAGTGAGGCAGTTGTAACTAGCATTTATTCTCGTATCTCGTGTGTCTTATGCTTCAATATATAAACTTATGTGGGGGTAATTTAGATAACCATAAAACAAATGCCAGAGGACTTTTTTTTTCCAATTTGAGCATTTCAAAGACTATACTCTTCTCAGAATCGTGTCTGGCTGCAAAATTGATCGGTGTAGGAGATCAAGAAGGAGTGAAAATGAGGACTGGTTAAATAAGATGGCAAGTCCAATTTTAGGGTCCTCAGTATAGGCTCAAATGTGTCATTGGTAGGCATTATAACAGATGAAATTGAGTAGTTTTACTAGTTGAAATGTGCTTGGTGAGGGTAACTTTGCCCTGGTGGGTTTAATTTCCTGGCAGAATAGGTGAGATAACAGAGATCACAGGTTCTTTGGGCCTGTTATTGCTGACTTGTGTGTTCAAAGAGAGCTAGAGACTGAAAACTGCCCGTGGCCCCATTTTTTTCTGTGACATCCCGGATGGCTTACAGGAGGCTCACACACTTCCTCCAGACCGTGGTAGCACTCAGAACCCTTTTTCTCAAAGCTGCATACAAAGCAGTGGTTTCTTTCTCCAGCATAGATACACTCATTAAATAATGAGGAATGCTTCTGCGCCAGGACTGGCTGCCTTCTTTGGCCAACTCAGAAGGTACCGCCCTTAAGCACATATTTCCTGTATCTTATTAAATTGAAGTCAAAGAAGGTATTTTTCTGACTCACATCAGAGAAAAGTTATATATACCTAAAGCTCCAGCTTGGGAATAATTCTGTTTTAAACCAATGTGATCAAATCCTGTCTTTAAAGTTATGCACATGTTTAAGTGCTTCAGTGCACCGAAAACTTTCAACATTTCTAAAAACATTTAGCTGGAACAGTTTTTAAATTGCTGATGTTCAGTTTCTGTTCTTAAAATTGGAACAGTTGTATTTTTGTCATGGCAGGAATGAACAGAAACCAGAAATAGCAACTCCTCTGAAATTAGTTTGGGGAGATACACAGAGCAGTGGGAGTTGCCAAAGTCATATTCCAGCTCTATTTTACTTGAGGGGAAGACAGTTTTCACTGTTGATACTCAGGAAAAGAAAACCACATCTGATATAGATGACTAATTAGATTTTATTTTTCCCAAACAATTTTTCTGGGAGGTCAACGAGTTAGAGAGTTGTTAAGAAGACTTCCTTCTAAGGAAGGATCGTAAATATACAAACAGGTGAAAACCTTATTGTGTATTGGTCAGTATATACCTATGTGCCATGTCAGCTTCAGGTTCTGAGGATGTGAGCAATGCAAATGGCCTGAACATTTATGTGGATTTTCCCATAAATGGAACATTAGTAAACAGATGAGGAAAGCAAGTAGAGAACATTAAACTTAATGATAATTAGGTTTGCATATCACAAAACAAGTTTATAAGGTTTTTGTCTGAGAGATGTATAAGAAACTTCTCCTTTTTTAAGAAAAAATTTTCTTTTGACCACAAAGGATTTTTTTTTAATGTGCTATGCAAGAATGAAGACCTTAGACTTCAGATCTTGCCTTCTTTATTTCATTAATTTTAATACAGGAAATCAAAAAAGATCACAAAAACACTATGTCTCATTATCAGGATGTTTCTTTTGATTCTGAACATGCCAGCAAAGCATGCTTGATCCAGCAACATCAAAAGATGAAGCCATTTGTGCTTAGCTGGTTTGCCTCAGATATTTTTTTCTTCAAGGCAGAAGGTTTAACTTTTTTACTTAAACCCCAAGCCATGAGACTGCAAGTGTACATCTCTTATTGCATCTGTATTTTATGGGAATATCTTACTTGAAGCACAACAGATGGGCTCATTTTAGCCAGGACTCGGAACATTCAAATGTTACAGTATTGATATGTGGATACATCAGCCCACACTTCTATTACCAAGAGGCAGAGGCTGGTGATTTTAGTGCTTCTATACCACAGAAAAATAGCCAACAAAAGAAGGCTCGCAGCAATACTTTTATTTTTTAATAAAAAAAATGATTACATGTGGAATAATTACTTAATCCATTATTTACTATTTTTATATGGCCACTGTATTACAATTTTGTCTAACTGACCATGCAGACCACTTAAAGTTGTTTTGGTGATTCTAACTGTGAAGAAATTGTCAAAAATTCCCTGCTGGGTTTCAGCCAATGCACACTCAACTGCATTAAAACACAGAATAATATTATAACTAACACATATATTAAAATTAGAAACATATTCTAACTAGCACACTTTAAATTACAGCAATACCTATGTTTTACTTTGGACCTTGAGCCAATGGCTGTGCTTCAAGTGTTCCAAGAGCAATTGTGATAGTATTGCGGGTGAAATAAAACAGGTTTTTGCATAGGTGGTATAACACACCTCAGAACTTCCACTGAGCAGACTTCAGTGGGCTGGTACAATTTGCTAAATTTAACCATCCACACTGTACTAAAAGATGCACTGCAGGACAAGTGGATGGCATACACACTGCCAAGATGCATGTTTTATCACAGTGTGATAAAATACATCATCTGCAACAGTAATAATATCAAAATTAGTGGAATTTTTGGTTGAACAGTTTTGAACCTTGATAAAGGTTTTGACAGGATGACTGCAGCTAGCTGCAACTCAGGATAAATGGTGTAGGGAGACACCTGAGAGTTAGTTAAACATGATGAAGTGATGTTTTGCTTATTTTGCCAGTTTGGAAGGTATATATTTCACCTCTTGAAAGTTTTTCCACAATATTCCACATTTGATAACAAATCCAAGGTGACGGTTGGAAGGCTCTTTCTATTGTTTCATGCTTACCAGTATGCTCGAAGTGGATCAAGGTTGTAATGAATTCCAGAAAGCCAAGAGAGTTTCCATCATGCGCAATATCAAAATGTGCATCTATACTCAACAAGAAATGCAATAATGGAACAGCCCATGGGACCGGAGAGCGTGGGGGATTCACAATAGGAAATGTACCCTCTTGTTCACCTTTTAAAATCCAGACCAGGTGAGCAGCAGCTAATAGATTTTCCTGTTAGTCAGCTCCTGGGTGGCCTTTGTGAGGAGAGAGCTGCAATGAGGAAACACTCAGGTTAAGGGATGGAGGACCCAGGTAATCTCAGACCCATGCTGGGTACTCTTCTGTCAGTGCACCAGCAGGGCCACAGGTGGGTCTATAGGAACTGGTACTGCTGCACTACACCAACCTTTGCCAGAAATGGTGTGTGAGAAGCAGCCAACCTTTTAGACTCTCATACAGCTGGTGCAGGCTCCAGGTGCAGACAAAGCAAGTAGAGGGATGATTCCCAGCAAGACTGGTATGTCTTATTTGCCAATGCCATCCTATAGAAATCCTGAGTGTGAAGCCAAAAAATGCAGGGGGCAGCTAGAAACAAGGGCATGGAGGGAGCAGCACTTCCTTGACTTGCCTTCTCAGCTCTCCAAATTGTCTTTGTCCCAAATTCCCGCTTTGTCTCCGTTGCCCCTTCTTTTTTTTGCTTTTCTCATGAGTGCTTCCCGTACTGATAATTTGCATTACTTCTAATTAAATACCTCTTCACTAAAGCAAGATGCCTCTCAGGCTCTGAAATATTTATCCTGTCTCAGGGTTGTTTAAGTCTCCCGCTGAGAACTGACTGGACCGACATTTAAATGCAGCTGTACTATGGAGATAAATTAAAGTACATTCATTGTTTCAATTAGCTGGCAATCTAAAAAATTTGTGCCACCATTTTTATATCTCAGGCATGTGTATTAGTTTTCTCATTTATTTTGTGAAGCAGCTGAAGATTTTCACTTCAGTACATGGTTTATGTCCCTCAGGATGTGCATTTGCCTCCTTTCTTTCCATGGAGTGACAAAAGAATGGTTTTCAGGCCGTTTTTTCTTCCCCTGATTACAACTGTTTAGAGAAACTGTGTGAATTACTCAAATCAAAGTCTGAAATGCAAATGCTTTAACATGTGCTATAGTCTGAAAACTGAGGTAAATTTGTCTGCACTGTAAATTTGAAGCCTGAGGCTGAGTCCAGGAGGACAATATAGACAAGTGTTACCAACCAAATATGTTATTTAAGGACTTATTAAGGACTTGGGATCTTAAACCAACATGGTCTTGTTACAATACTGTGCTGACACGTTTTAGTTGTTAATAGAAGCTCTTTTGTTCAGTGGTTGTCCTGCTCTGACCTAAATGTACTTTTCTGAAGCCAACTCTGTTACAGGGAGCTGGGGAAAATTTGCACATTGCTTTTGTGGGGACACCCTGAGCTAAATAAACCTCAAACATTTTAGTTCATGGTTTTTTGAGTTATCTTGGATTACTCTTTGATTCTACATGAAATTATATTAAGTTTACGTGATTAGGTGGCTGGGGCATTCAAGATGTCATTATATACACAAGATGTGATGTCTTGGCATTTTGAATTTATCAGGGTTAAACTGTGAATTGAAACCTTTGGTGGGGGGGGGGGGTGGTGCTGAGGAAGGCTTGCATGTGTGGGAAGTAATAAAATCACTTCTGCAAGGGAGTGACCAAAGAAAATGTTTGCCTGAGTCCACAGGCTGCCTTGCGTAGTTCTGATTGCTAAAAGTTGAGCAGATCTCATGGTATTTTATGATACAAACTAACCAATTGAATTTTTCTGTTTATACATTGTACTTTTTCTACTCTTTTTTTTCATCCGAAATGTCTTGATAAGAAGCAGTAAATGTAAGTTGGGGTCACAAACTTGTAATATTTTGGCAGTAGATAGCAGTGTGAGAGCAAATTTGAAAGAAAGTGTTAAGCTTTAAAGGTCTGCAGTTTGACAGGCCGTTATCTTTTATCCTTCCAGCACAAATCTTTATGCTGACTTCTCTTGTATCCCTTCATTCCCTGAGGGAACTCGAGTTCGTTCACATGTTGCTGGACAAGAGACAAAGAAGATCTGTCCAACACATGCAGAACAGATGCTCAGGGGAGGAGGGGGAATTTTCCAGTGCAGTTACTGTAATATCCATTGCTGCTGTCTTGCTCCCTGTGTAAGCACTGCTGGCCTCTCCAGAGCTGGTCTTGGGGATTTTCCCATCTTGGAGACAGCCCACCCAAGTGAGCTGCCCCTGCAGACATTTGCATATCAAAAATACTCTTGTAGAGTGTCACCTGCTTCAATATTCCTTCTTAAGAAGGGAGAATAAAATAGGTGGAACCACAGAATGATTTGTTTCTCAAAGACGTGGCTTAAGGTGTGCAAGATACAGGGTGAGGAGAAAATACGTGCTGCTTGTGGCCCCTCACAGCAGTGGTGATCAACTTCTGCATCCCTTTTTTGTGCTCTGTGGTTGAACAAGTTGTGGACAGCAGGAGCTGAGGAGGTGCTCCTGTTCTCATCTGAGGAGCGTACGCACATAATACAGAAGGCACATCATGCAGGCAGATAAAGATAGAGCTACAGCTATTTAAGAAATACAGTGACTTCTTAGGCAAGTACTTGATCCTGGGGGGCATGGAAAGGCACTGTGATTGATGTGACAAGAAAGGAAAGGCAAATGGTCTTTGCAATTTTTCTAGCACCTTTTGCAAAGATCTTTAAAGGAGTTAATCTGCCAGGGTTGTCAAACATAGTTTGAATTGGTTATGGTGACTTCAGTCCTTGGAATAACAGCACTGAAGATGCAAGGCATGGATAAAGTACTCTGAAGTATAAACCCTCAGTCAATTATGCTTAATTTTTATCCTGTTGTTTCCAACAGCCCATGGAAGCACAGCAAAAATGGATGCAGAAAATAATTTACATCTTTTAATCAATATCTCTAATGCTGGTCTCCAGCCCAGCCTAGCTCAAACAGCAAATACACATTCTGCTGCAGCTCATCAGAGGATCAAAAATTAATTAAAAATAAAAGTATAGCCTACTGCTCTACATCACTGTTCCCCAGGCTCCGCAATTGCATCTGACCAGCAGAACAAGCTATTGTGCTTAAAACCAGCACCAAACAAGGCTGCTTCAGAGTTGTATGAGTACTGAATGGCTTTATCATAGTGCAATAAGGCTCAGTTACCGCTTGCATAAACCAAACCTTGGGATGCCTGATTAGAACAGGGATTTAGGGACTTGAAATGTGCCTTTTCACACAGGACAAACATTTCAGATAGGGAAATACTCGCACAAAGTTCCTAGGAAAGAGAGGTGTTTCCCCAAACATTGAAAATAAAGGAAAAAAAAAATACATCTGACTTTGACAGAAAACAGAAATGTCCTTGTAACATGTTGGACCCTGGCAAAACTGGGGAGTGTGAAAACCTAACACCCAGCCTTGGGAAATGGTCCAGGCTGATTCTTCTCTCTCTGAAGAAAGCTGTGCAGAGCTGCATTTTCCTATGTGTGCAAACAGATATAATAGATCAATGAATTAGTTTTGTTCTCAGAGTGATGGAATGTGTTCTGGCTCCTCCAGACTGTTTGGGCTCGTGAATGCCCTGGGACAACTGAGGCAGGCTAAGGCAGGTGAAGCATTGCCTTGATGAGTTGCACTGTATGATTTTGTTCAGGTAATTAAGACTGGAAAAAATCCCAACATTCAGAGTACTTTCCAGGTAGGCACTGTCTTCCTATTTGGAGAATATCTCAGCTGGCCTGCAAGAATTGCTTGTTCTTCCTCCCTCAGGAGTCCTGCCCTTTTACAGTAGTTGGCTGCATGATGTTGACTAAGGGGAATAAACAAGATGAGTTCAATAGTTGCATTCACTTCTCTCTGAGACATCCCAGAAGACAATGCTGGACTCTTGCTCCATTCTTGTTTGCTACCTGGCTCTGTCTTGTTACAAGCAGACCTACTACAGTAGGTGATGAACTGTGAAAAGTAGGTGCCGTCTGGCCATCCTTGGCTGGAAGGGCTGTTTGTTGGGATATGCTTGTGCTGGATTAATTATTGCAGCTTCCTAACTGATGTACTGGAGCACCAAAGGGCTCTCAGTTCAGAATGAAAACTGGAGTGTGATGTTGTCAGATCTCAGGTTCAAACTGTAGCTGTGCTATGCAGTTTTTAAACTTTTTTTTCTGGAAATAAATATAACATAGCCTGTAACCAGTGAGGCCACACACATTTGGTGTTATCAACAACAGTGGAAAGTTTCAAGAAATACAGTATATTCTGGTGTTTTTTATTTATTTCTTTTTGTTCAAGTGACTGAGGGCATTAAAAGTGATGCTGAATGGGACTTCAGAGTATTTACTTATTTGATATGAAATGTTTTAAAACTTTTAGGCTCAGGACAGTGAGTTGTAGTTTGATACTGTGATGAAACTCATAAATGTGAACTCCCTTTACACAAATAGAGTGACCAAACAACAAATCAGAACCTGCTTTGAGTGATAAGCTTCTTTAGTCATCTCTGTAATTTTCACTCGCTTTAGGTGTAATTATTTACCTTCTTTATTACTGAATCAGATAGTTGTGGATACTGAAAAGCTGTGGCAGAGGAATTTCCCATCTCCTTGCAACTGGAGAACTTTGTTTTGTGGGAACTTTGCTTTGCTATGCAAGCTATGTAAACAGCAAGATAGGTCCTTGTAAACAATCTCACGCCTGTTGCTCTTCACTTATGTTTGGTATTGTAAAAGATAATAAAGCATTCATTCTCTCGCTGGACTCACTTGCTGCTGCATCTCTGAATTTCTCCTAAGCCTGCTACAGATAGTAGTTAAATTAGGGGGTTTATGACCTTTCCTAAACAGCTTAGAAAAACGTTATTGCAAACGGAGCTGGTAACAAGTAAAAAGCCTCAACAACCTCCATCAGAAAAACCCCCCTGTAAATTAACAATCACCTCAAAGTTTAGCAAAATAAAATGGTGGGAAACTCAGATTTTGTAGAACATAAAGGGATCTCTATGCCATGGAAATGTGTATATGTCTGAGTTGTGGGTTTTCTGGAACATATTTCCATAAAACCGATAACATGGTCAAGTGGCTTTACTCTTATGGTTTCCTGGGGCTACTTCTAGTTTATAGAGATCAGTCCAGTTGATATCCCAAGTTTCTCATTTTTATTATTCACACTTTACACTGTGTTTTAGATTAAACTACTCCTTGCCAGTTTTGGAAGATATTCTCTTTACTTTCTTGGCTGCTTCCTTATATTATTACTCTATTAGATACCATGGTGAGTTCAATTTTTGAGAACAATAACCTGCAAACAGAGAGTTTTTCTTAGGCTGGCCTCCTGTTTAAATGCACATTCATTTGCTTGTTTCTTTCTTTTTTTTTTTTTTTAACACAGTAGAATCATAGTGCTTATTAGTTGTGCCATCTGATTTCAAAGTAAAAGTTCTTTAGATACAGAGGCTGCCTTTGAACCCTTGAACTGGCAAGCACAGCACTTGCCCAGTTTTAATCACATCAGCTGGATTTCAGCCAGATCTCTTGGAGCTTAGAGTTCCTGTGTTTCAGCATCTCAGTTGTGATTCCAGGATCAACTTAATATGGTCCACAATGGTCTTGCATTTAAGTACCATCTAGTTCTGGTTAGAAGGGATCATTTGGACCTTCTGTCTCTTCAGCTGGTTGTCTGAGGGTATGAGGCTCTGCTAATGTAATGAAAATAGGCGAGTTGCACAGCTGTGGTTCATATAGAGGGATGCTGCATTGCCAATACTTTTACAGGATGTTTTTTGAACTTCTTGTTAGTGTAAGCTTCTCTCCCTTTTCCTGTGCTCCTGCGGTTGGATATTAATATATATTAAAATTTAGGATTACTCTAAAAGTTATTTTTGAGTGCAATGTGAATATATATTGCATAGAGGAGACTTGGTATTCTCATGCCTTTGGTATTACTACTTTTTCTATCTTGACTTAAAAAAAAAAGGGGGGAAAGGAAAAAAGGTTCCTCTGACCCTGAAATTCCAGATGCCTGAGATTAAAAGAAAGAACTGGGTTATCCCATAATCTATATTGGCACTATAGCTGCCAAGTAATTTAATTGAATGCTGTGGAAATGATGATGTATGCCATCAATTGCTGTGAACACAGCTGTGTTTCATCAATCTCTGTTTCCCATGAGACAGAGAACTATCAATGACTTTTACACATTTGATGTCAGTATCTGGGTAGGTCTGAGGTTTAATTATTTTATGGAGTTTTGCTTCAGTTGTTCTTTGGTCCCCATATTTCTTACGACTTTTATTCAGTAGCAAGTGAGCTACAGGTTTTTAATAGCTAACAAAGAGAAATCTCAAAAAAAAAAAATCTGCTTTCTTCATAGGAACTGAGATAGAAAGTGACAATATCCCACTTTTTGACTGACTTTGCTCGTCTGTCATTCATCAGATGACAGTTAAATAAGTTCCCTTCCTGACTGACAAGATTTCCCAAATCTAGGCTTCTCAGCCATTGCACCATTCTAGACAAAATTTTCTTGGCTGTCACCTGCCACTTCTCTAATTTTTTTCCTCTCATTGCTCCTTTCTGCTTCTTCTCTTGTCCTAAGAGGTGTTTCTTTATTTCCATCCCTTTTTGCCTTGACACCATATTGAATTAATTTCCAGTAATAATTCTCTTTTCCCCAGTGAAAATTCTCCTAATCCTCACCTCAAACTGTGGGGAGAAGTTCCCTCAAGCTGCAGGTCACTGACAGCCAACAGTCCCAGTGACAAGGTTCCTATGGTGCTGCACTAAATTGACAGAAAAATCTGAAACGAGGCAGTTCTGAGGTTGCTACATGGTGCGTTTATTACAGACCCAAAAAGGAGTTTTGATTTGCTGTGGCTGAATTCAGTGATGACGTGGGGCAAAAAGCTTGATTCCAATCGTTGTAGGGCATTGGATGCAATTCTGCCCTGCTCCCACGTTTCTGGCTTTGTGCAGGAGCTGCTGCCGGGTTGTACTACATGCACAATGTACTATGGAGTGTTCCAGAAGAGCCCTTGTTATCTAAATCAGGCAGGGATTTATCCTTGCGGGATGATTTAAAGCATTTCATAAACTTGTATATATTGCTTTATTGTGCACCAGCTCTGTTTATCAGCTTCTCGTACATAAGGAAATAAAACTCTCATACACTTCTCATAACACCTTTGCAACGCATATCACGGATATAACATAATTTCAGCTCAAGTCAAACGTGGTCCTCCTGTGTTTTATTTACATCTACCTACTGGAGCAAAAGTAGATATGTTCATTTACACCTCATCATGTTTTGGCTTCATATTAGACTGCATAAGCCATGTGAGGTCTCCACAGGTAAGAGAAAAGGAGAAAACTGTGTACATAAGGGGGTTTTTCTCAGTTTAATATTAAAGATTCTTAACTGGAGGTGTTTATTCAGGAAAAAAGTTTAATACTTGGCTACATTTAGGCATATTTAACATCAGTGCAAGAAAAAAAAATAAATCTCAGTTCTGCTGGCTTGGTAATAACTTTTAATATTAATTCTGCTGTTTAGTACTAATTCTACAGCAGAATGAAATTTTTCAGCTCTGGTTTTTTGATCACTTTTGCCTTAATGTCTCTCCCTCTCAGTCCAGAAGTGCCTAGTTTTGCCTACTGTTTAAGTGAAGAGTGCTTTTCATTTATAAGCTCATTGGATATTGGGCTGTATTGTTTAGAATGTTCTGGTGCAAACCTGATGTATGGTACCGGTGGGAGGATACAAACACAGATAATTCATTACTAGATTCAAAACTGAACTAAGTAAGTTTTATAATGTGGGTGGCTCCACAAAGCACATCTTACTTGACAGTTGTGATGCTTTAGCACTTCGGTGAAAGGTATGAGATCAGAGGTGGATTTTTTAGTAACAGCATCACATTTTGCAGCATGAGTTATGCTACAAAGGAAAAAGGAAAAAGGTAGAAAAGGAAATGCTTTTCCTTTATGCTGAAAGGAAAAAGGCAGAAAAGGAAATGCTTTTCCTTTATGCTGAAAGGAAAAAGGCAGAAAAGGAAATGCTTTTCCTTTATGCTAAAAGGAAAAGGTAGAAAAGTCAGTAAACAATATTTGGGGTTCTTTTTTTAAGTATTGCTGGGCTTTGGTTCAAATACTAGGTATAATTTTACCAAGCTCTTAGTAAATACGTCCCTCAAAAATAATTTCTTCTGCTTGTCTTTTGCTAGAGCATAGATATATGTCTCCCCAAGTAAGCCCAGAAAGCGACATAGAAATCTCTATAATATACTAGGATTTGACTTGCAAAGAGAAATGAGTTATTAAAAGAAATAGAAGAAAAATGAAAGAAAACCTATGCCTTTAATGAACAGAATAAAGGAGAAAAGAGAACGTTGATTTAATCTATTGATTTGCTGTGAAGTAAAAGAACAGATGTTTTCTGTTAGGTCCCTGGATAAAATTCAGTAGGCGCCACTAATACTTAGGGACTGGTGACTCCTGATAAGATTGAAAATTGATGTCTGCTCTATTGTTGCCAAATGGAGACGGCAGGTTGTGCTGCTTTAGGTGACTCATTTCAGAGTACTTCAATACAGAAAAAATACCTCATTTTCCTAGACTGAGACACAAACAAGAAATGTTTTGCCAACAGTTTCCAGCTCCAAAGACGTGTCAGCCATGAAGAGTTTAATACTTACGGTAGGCAGTGGAGCACAGAAAGCTCCTTTGTTGTAGGTCTGAATCCCTTTGGATGCCTAGAAAAAGGGTAGATTATCTTTATTTGCCTGATTTCTGTTTGTCAATCACCTCTTTGAATGTCTAATCCAATAATTATCTACAGAGGTGCTCAGGGAGATGTGATTATACTGTAGAGGTGTTGGAAGCAAGTCCATTTCAACATTGGCCCAGTTTATCTGACTGCCTCTCCTTCGACAGATCCAAACATTAAACAGATCACATTTAATGGAAGTTCAAAGGCTTTCCCAAAAGGTTCAGAATTCTCTGTGATCAAGGAAGGAAAAAAAAAAGGTTTCTCGTTTGCCTTCTTGGAAACCACTCAAAGCAATGTAATTCTGGAATTCAGATTGTCCCATAGTGCTTTTTGAGAGACCTGTGCGAAGTTTGCTGAGGTTGGTGTGTAGATGTTCCCAGGTGTCTGGTCAGCTTTCAGGCAAGGAGAGCAGAAAATCCATGCAGAATGCCCTCCAAATGTAAAAAAAGCACACATGTGGTGTGTGTGTTACACAGGCACATGTCTATATATACATATGTGTATATATGTCAGGCAAAGGATTTGAATTCTTGCTTTCACTGTGAAATCCACCTCAGATACTGCAGTACTAGGCAGGATATTTCAGCAAAGTGAATGGAATCTATTATTCCCACTTCTCTTACAAGGAAGACTAGAAGGTCTTCCTCCTCACCCTTCCTGAGGTTTTTGGCATGGGGCTTTTATATATTTAAATACATGCACAAGCACACACTCACTATATTTACTGTCATGCCTTGCTGCTTTTTCTGTGCCTCCTTAAAGGTGCTGAAAGCTGCATAAAGAAGTATTTAAAATAACAGGAATACAGGTTTGAAAACTCTTGTTTTCTTGATGAAGTGACTTCTAAGTATGTGCTGGGACTTTTTTAGTTTTGCAGTTTAGTTATTTTGCAGTAGCATGTGCCCTGAAAGGGCAGACAGTTTGGATTTTGGCATCACACGCAGAAAGTCGCTGTGGCAACTGTGGGACTCACCTGCAAGATGTGGGGTGTGAAACATGGTACTTGGACTCCAGCCTGGGGCAGATTAGTTCCTACTTATGGGTGAAATTTGTAGAGAAGACAGAAAACCTATAAAGAGCTCTAAGGCTCTTAATGAGACACTTATGTAGCATAAAATGACGTACTCTTTTAAAGACTTGAAGAAAGCGAGAAAGAATTTGAGAAAGAGCATGGAATAGTTTTGATGTGATGTCTTAGGTATGAGCTAGTCAATACTGTTTATAAATCTCCCCTCTTTAATGCATCAGGTCAAAAATTATATTGACCTCTAGAACATTGCTAACTAGTTGAAATGAGTCTCAAATATAATCCAGCTGATGTGTAATAGGCATTACAGACTTGGAATGAAGTCAGATGAATGGAAACGTAATTTAACTTTCCAAGTTTCTTTTACTTTTAAAATATTTTAAATGTCTGATTATAACAGATTCTGTACAGAGTGGCTTACTTTCAGCTTTTAGGCAGATCCACATCTCTAAGGAGGGTTTCCTGACAGTCATTGAGAATTGGGCAATGTTCCCTCTTCTTCCTGAGAAAGCTATAGGGTTTTTAGCTGCTGTATGATCAACTTTACTTAGAGAAAGACATCTGTAACCTCCTACGATTCTAATTGTGGTCTTGTGTCAGTATTACACATAACCCCATGCTCAAATTTAAGGCATTCAGTTGTCTTATTGAAGTCCAAGAAATTAGTAAACAGAAAAGGAATTATTCACATGCTCAGTATTAAAATACAAAGTATTTTAAAATTCTGAAGGACAAAAAAATGTTAAAATCATCTAGTCAGGTTCTTTGCACAATTCAGGCTGTAGATCATTAATATGTGTTTTCTATGGTACTTCAGGATCTGTGTGGGAATGGAATATGTGGGATGGAATATGTATTTTTGAAGAATATCCAATGTAGAACTGAAGGCTTCAAGTGACAGACAGTCAATGATGGTTGTGTATTGGCTGGTTGAATGGTTTGCCTTCACTCAGAAAAAATACACTTCTGATTTCTAACCCGAATTTTTCCAGGTTCAGCCACTGAATCTTGTATTTTATCTGCTTGGTTTCAATAGCCTTCATCCTTTTCTTTGCAAATAGGCATGTAGGAACATCCACCTATTCCTCTCTAACCTTCTTTTTGAAGAAAACAAGTGAGCTGAATTGTGAGACCTTGAATAATTGTTGTACTTCTTTTGTTAGCCCATTCCAATTTTGTTCCATTTCAAATGTGTTTGGTAACTCTTTTAAATTGTCTGGAGAGAGAGCTTTCTGATGAGCAGCAACGCCTGACGCTCAGAAGCATGAGCAGTTTGGTTCAGATAAGGACATAGAACTGCAGGCTGGTAAACAAAGATCATTCCAAATTCCTCACGCTATTTCAAATATGTAGTATCCGTCTAGACTCTGCACGAGAAAAGCTCTCTGATGTTGCAGCAGACATGCAGTAGAAGATATGGAAACGGGGAACGAAAATATGTGGGAATGACAGCAGTTGTGCCCACAAATCTTGTACTTCTTTCTAACAAGGAGAGTGGGGCCCTGCGGGGCAAGGCTCAAGTCCTTTTGACACCCGTATTCACTATCAGCGTTTGAGACCACATCACGTCTCACAAGGCTGGGTGCTCTGCTGACAGGAAGCTGAAACAGAAACGGAGTTGTTTTAAGCCCTAGCTAGAAATTCATTGAAAAGGGACATGCTAATCTGTGAGCGCTTGTTTACAGCCGAAATCTGTGTCAACAAAATAGCTTTATACTGACAATACAGAGTCAGACAATACAGAGTCAGTCAAACGACTTAGCTTTGGCCTAAAACTAATCTAGGACAAATTGCAGTGTTATCAAACTTCTGGCATCCAGTTTACCACCTGCAGAAGCCCTGTCCACCTGTTCTATCTTTAATGTCTGTCTCCTGGAGTTCAGGTCAACCTTCCACATCAGATTTGCTCTAGGAACTTGCTGAACTGACTCAGGTTTCCTGCTAGGAATAAAAAAATATATTATCGCGAGTGTCTTGGAAGGATATTGATACAGCTGATGGTTAGAATCAGAGGCTTGCCCAGCTTTCCGCCGGGTATCCACTGGCGCGGCTGCCGTTATCCCGAAGGAATCGCGGCTCCGGTGCTCCCGGCGCAGGGAAGCGGCGCTGCCGTTCCCCCGCCGCCACCAGGTGGCGCTGCTGACCGCGGCCGGCACCGGGGCCCGGGGCCGTGGGACCTTCCCGGCCTGCGGCTGGGGCCTGGGGCGCTGCGCCGAGCCGGCTGGAACCGCACCGTCAGACATGGCACACGGGTCGTCTCCCTCTGCCTTAAAAGCAGGTAGCATCCCTCTGCAGAGTGGGAAAACTGGAGAGCTGCGTTCTTGGGGAGAATTAGGGAAGATGTCTGATTCCTTGGAGAGGCCAAAGCAGGGTAATCTCTTCTCCGTGGTGCGCACTGACAGGACCCGAGGGAATGGCCTGAAGTTGTGTCAGGAGAGGTTTAGGTTGGACATTAGAAAAAGGTTCTTCACCCAGAGGGTGGTTAGGCACTGGAACAGGCTCCCCAGGGAAGTGGTCACAGCACCAGCCTGGCAGAGTTCCAGAAGTTCAAGACAACGCTCTCAGGCACACGGTGTGATTCTTGAGGATGGTGCTGGGCAGGGCCACGAGTTGGACTCGGTGATCCTTGTGGATCCCTTCCAACTCAGCTTATTCTGTGATTCTATAGTCCAGACCCAGTGAGAGACATGCAAGAGCTGCAAGAAAGCCTTGCAGTCCTGGAAGTGCCAAAACTCAAACAAAATCGCTGGCCTGTATAATCCATTCTTATTTAAAGAACTAAAACCTAATAAAATAAAATTTCATGGATTACTGGGAATTTGATTACATATTAGGAAAAGGCTCTTCATCCAGACAGTGGCTGGGCACTGTAACAGGCTTCCCAGAGAAGTGCTCACAGCACCAAACCTGACAGAGTTCTGGAAGCGTTTGGATAATGCACACGGTGTGATTCTTGGGGTGTCCTGTGCAGGACCACGAGCTGGACTCGATGATCCTTGTGGGTCTCTTCCAGCACAGGTTATTCTATGATTCTATGAATGAAGAATGAGGAAATTAGGGATTATATCCTCATAAAATTGAGGTGTTGCTTTCTTTGAGTGATGTCAAATTGTAAATTTAGTGTTCAAATAGGTGTTTACAGGGAAAAAAAGTATAAGTGTAGCAACCATGGATTGCTTTTAGCCTGTTCACTTGAAAGTTACGTGTGTACACACTCCATGGGGAGTGCATGTGCCTGGCTTTGCAGGGCTCTGCTGCCTCAAGTAAATGTGGGAACACAGACACACAATTTCAGTATGTGATGTGGAGTTAATGTGTGAACTTTGGACTTTTGCATTTCTTTTATTTCATGGTTGAAAAATTATTTGTATACAGTGTACAAAAAATTATAGCATTATTTCAGCAAAATGTTTGCTCTTGCAATCTTTTTATTAATAAAATGTAATTTATGATGACTTGAACATCTAATCAAGAAAGAGTAACTTAACCATGGAGGTGGTTAGCTTACTATTTGTTTTAGGAAAATACATTACTATATGGTTTTCTTTGGGATGTAGCAGAAATTTATTTCTATTGACAAGAAATACCTTTTACATTTGAATTATAGTAACCTGTGGGTGCTCATTTTTCTTGAAGGTTTTCATCCATTGTTTTAACCCTTGGTCCATTCCCCTATATTTTGGGAGACATCTTCCATGTGAAGTTAGATACAAAATTGTACAGCTTCTTTGCAAATGAGCAAATGACCCAAACCAACCAACAAACAAAACCCTCAAAACAAAATAAAAAAACCACCCAAACAACAACCCAGTGTCTTTTTGGCTAATGGTACTGGAATATATTTGGTTAATGTTACTGGAAGTAACACAGATTAAAAAATTAGGATATAGTTGCATCATTGCAGCATGAAACAAACAAAGAAGGGATTTTCTTCTCCTTTACTCTCCCTGTAGGCTAATGGTATGAAATGTGCAAAGTCCCATCTCAGGCTAGGTGCCTCTGCAACAAGTTACTCTCATCAGTAGCATTAAAAAAATAAAATTAAAAAAGCAGTAGCTGCAGCCACATGGGAGCATTATCAAGAAGGAATTTTACACAGGTGCTCTCCTGACACCCACTGTCCTTCAGAACAAGTGCCCACAGGGCCAGGCTTTCAAAATCAGCTCAGAGTTCTTGTTCATTGATTTATAGGTCTGGCTGAAGGGCATATGGAATACTTCTCACAGTCTCTTTCTGAGGGCAAGATAGACACAATTTCAAAATGCATAAATACTTTTCAACTTGCAAATCAACTGTAATTAGCCATAAAATCTTATGCAAAGAACATCCTTAGATATGCTTTGAGTTTTCTAATATGAACAAATACAATATTTTTTTTAAGCTGCCTAATCCATTTAATGAAAAATAATTAGATAAAAGGGAGACCTGACTATTCTGGTACAGTTTTTGTCACTGATTGTGATGGATTAAAACTGGGAATTACTGGCTATCCGTGAATATCACCCTCTCAGAAGCCATTTATTTGCACTGGTCTCAGTAAACAAGATGATATGTTTTTTGGACATGTACTTTAAATCAGTTACAGCTCCTACTTGGAAGAGGAATATTTGTAACTGACCTTTTTTGTTTTCTTATTTCTTTTATTGATTTGTGAGGCATTGATTGAAGACTTCCATTTCTTGCTTGTTGCTTTAGGAATAGTAATTCACATTTGTATGTGATTAATTCAGTGGTCACTCTGCAGGAGGGTGTTAAGTAAAATGCTTAATGTCTTTCCTAGAGATCAGGTTCTCTGCAGGGTAAAGCACCACGGGAACAAGAATTAGAATGAATTTTGATCCTGAGGGAAATTCGTAAAAGATATCTTCTGCAGGCAGTCTGGCCACTGGGAAGAGGCTCTTCATGCAGGGGTGAAGGCAGTTACGAGGGTCAGTCTCTGATCCATGGTTGCTGATGACCATCTTCGTCATCCTGAGCTGAAGCTGCTGATCAAAGTTTATGCTCTTTGGTTGCTACTGCACAGAGCTTTGAAGTATCACAACTTGAAACACCACAGAGCTTTTCTGTGCCAGCCTGGATTACTTATGGGAAAGGGATCAAATAAAACCAATTTAGATACTGCAGTTAGCAATGCTGACATCATCACTAGTCCCCTTTCAATTCCTCTGTCAGCTTTGAATCTCTTTTGCTTTACTATTTGAAAATGCTATTAAATGCTGATGAGGCAGTATATATTTCAAGCTTCCAAAGTCCTGTGAGTCATTCTTAGACAATCAAACCTTTTCTGGGCTACAGGTACCTGACATTAACTGCTCATGATACGGTGCCTGATCACATCCAGGAAGCTATTTCAATACTGCTGCATTCCTGCTCTGGTTGGACAAAATGCAGTATATCTTTTATTTCCTGCCCATAATTGGATCATTAAGTGACTTTTTAGAGCTGTAGGAGATTTTGTGCGTCTGAACAGAATCTTAATTGTTGGTGTGTTCTTCTTCAAAGTTAAGGGTGTCATGGCTTTAAGATTCTGAATCTAAATCTCGCGGAAGCTGAGGTAATAGAGGTTCAGTGATTTGGATCCTCCTTCAGGTTCTCACCTGCTGTTCGTTCTTAATCAAAGTTGCATTTCTTGCACAAGAGAAGAAGGTGATGATTACAGCAAGCTTATGGAAAAACACTGTGGAAGGAGACAAATACCCTTCATGACAGACCCTTTATCCATAGCGAGGGTGCAGATGTCTGTTAGTGCATGTTGTTTGCTAAATCCATTCCACCTCCTAATCCTGTGCCACCTGCACAAGTTTGCAATGGGGTTAGTGTGCAGCAGCTCTCTGAGAATATCTGCTGGAAACATTTATTATCCTGCCTCTCACAGATGCTTCTGTCTTCACTTGAAACATACTTTGAGCTGCACAAACCCGTCTTTTGTTTTTTTAAGATCTGAGATGAAAATAGGTGAAAACACATTAGCATGAAACAGATTCTCTAGCTCTTTTGTCAATTTTTTAATCAAGTAGCAGCTATCAAGGTAAGAAATTATGGTGTTTAAATGTAAAATTATGTCTTTAGATTATTGCTGCCTGATTTTCTGAAACAGTAGCACTATTTCTTGGAAATTAACAGTCGGATAAATGATCATTATATTTCTTAGATCATGCCACCTCTGATTTGCTGCTTTGTACACATCACTGGAAGACTGTAGGAGAATAAATTCAGTCCGGGTTCATTCACAATTTATCTACTATTCAGTTTAAGACTTCAAGATTTTGTTTAGCTTTTTCCTGCTCAGCCATACTTTTGATTGTGAAGAACATTTTCCTTTATGTCTATAAAACTGACTTTGGTTGGTGATATCTCTAAAGACTGTTACACTACCTCCTATAGTAGTCTCTTAGTAGAAAGAGAACATCAATAAAAATATGCTATTTAAACCCCTTTGTTAAGATAATATGACAATTTTATTCAAAAAATACTTGTCTCAAGGAAGATTTTAATCAAGATAACAAAGAGCATGAAAAAAAGAGGATTTTTTGAACTAAGTGCAAATTTTAGCTGCAACTAGTTTTGAATACTTTGGGAATATGTTGCTTCAGAAATCACCTCATTCCTTCAGTGGAGTGACTGTGTTTTTCAGGTATGCCTGAAAAGACCAAAAACCATTTTGGATGTGGAGAGCAGGAGTGCAGAGATCATCACACCCATCAGCACCAGGTTCTTCTTGTTTTATGTTACAGCTATGTAATGTTTAAATAAAAATAAATTAAGTGTTAAGTAGAAAGTCTTCCTGCCCTAGGGTGAATAACAACATACTCCTGGCATGACAATATAGCAGTTGTTAGCTCTGTGCTGGAGATGATCTCATAGTTGGTTTAATCAAAAATCTAATCTATGCTGTTTAGAGGGCCATAGCTTTGGAAATTCAATCTTTTATCGTTTTGCCAAGAATTTTCTTTGGTGTCCTTTGGGTCACATTGCAAGGCTCATTTTGTTGTGCTAGGGTTTTCTGAGTGAGAAATCACACAGAGTTTTTGTTGTGGGGCCTCAGAAGGCTTTTCTCACGCGGGCTGGGATGCATTAGGGAAATGAGTGAACTAGTGTCGTATCATACATGCCTGCTTTGTCCACTGGCTGTCTGTATGTTTTGATAGATGAGATGAAAATTGTATTTATTTGATTTGAATACTAGTAATTTTCTTTAAAGAGTTAACGAGTCCTCGGTAGATCTTATTCTTTTTTATTTTTTAACATTGGAAAACCACTTCGGAATCCACAAAGTCAAAAGCTTGCTTGTAAAAATGTCTAGTTCCTTAACTCGAGTGCTTGTAAGTTGCAAATGCTGTTGTTTTTAGAACAACTGCTGTTAATGAGCAGGCTTTTCCAATCAGTTTTGAATGGAATATTGAAACATAAAAGATAAACTGTAGTTACATCAGTTTTATTAATTCTTATAATTTTTTTATGCTGCACTTTTCAAGCAATTTTCTGTTTCCTGTGTTTTCTCAGAAGCAGATTATATTCTATTAAGAAAAGGCTGTTACTGCAGTCTAAAAGAAACCCCTTTTAGATGAGAAGGGAAAGATGCCTGAGGTTTTTGATGTGAAAACCTCTGTCATACTGTGTTATCTGGAAATAAGAATGGAAAGTCAGTGAGATCCAGCAGTTGCTACCAAAGAAACTAGAGAGACAGGAAAGAAAGAATCCTGACCACTGCCAGATGCAGTCTTTGGTGTTGTAGAAAATCCCCTCATTTGAATGCAAGTCCTATTTGCATTGTGTTCAATAGCAAAACTCCAACATAACAGCAGGTTTTGAAGGGACCTTATCAGAGCCTTATTTCATAGCCTGTGAAGATGAATCCTCTTCCTTAAACCAGTTTTCATGCATTTCTGTGTGACCTCAAACCTTCGCATATAACTGTGAAACAGCAAAGAGATATTTATTGTGCAAATGCTAATGTAAGGCAACTGTAAAAGTAATCTGTGTGAAATGTTTTATTTTGCTAGGTTATGCAGTTCAGCTTGGTGTTACAAGAGTCACACAGTAATTCGGCAGATTCATGGCTTCCCTGAGAGCTGTGATGACAAACCCTTGCACTGCTTCACTCTCATTCCAGCGGCTGGGCCTGTGTCCAATGCTTGATAACCAAGTTATCCCACAAAGTGATACAAAACCCCTTCTGATTTAGTGCAAGAGGAAATTCTTCTATCAATTAGTAGAAGTTAAAGGTTCACAGGTTCTTGATCCAACCAGACACTTAGGGTTTTTTTATCTCTGAGCATGCAGCCTGGGCAAGCCACATACTCCCTTGCAGCCCCACTGACATCCCTGGGATTCAGCACTGGTGCATATCTCCAAAGTTTATTGGTGCTTTCTGGAGGTGTAAATTAAAACCAGCCATTCAAACAAGCTGTGCTCAATTCCAGTTTCATGAGCCACATCTCGTCTTTATTCCCTGTGAGTGTTTCTTCCTATGTGTTGCCTGTATCTCCTGATAGCGATGAACTGTAATTCACTTTGAGAGAGGTGGGAGTATAATTTCTTCTCTCGGGCATACTATTTCCCCTGAATGCCATGTTAGGAATGTATTAATATCTCTTTTATATGCCAGAGGAATGTAGAATATGCATACTGGCAGTGTGTTTGGAGCCCAAGGGAGGGCAAGTGAGGAGAGAGGCTGGGCTGATGGAAATGCTGTTCCCTGCAGGAGGTAGGAGTGGTGGAATTTGCTGTGCCATGCTTTCATACTGAGCCTCTTCTCTGTTTTGCTAGTGGCATCCCTACATAATGTTATATCAGCTGTTCCCAGCCCTTCACCGACACCACCCTCTTTCGTGTGACCTTGGGTCAACCCTGGGCGAAATACAAGGAACTGGATGATGCAGTTTCTTCCTGAACTTACAGGACATAAAAACAAGCGTGAAAACAAGGAGGCAAGAAAGACAACACAGATATGTTTCATGACTCTTTATTGCTTTCGTTTTAGCTGTCATTTATGTGTTCACATTTGTGTTTCTCTGGTATTGCTTGAAGCCCCATTGGTTGTTGCAAGTTGGCTAATTAAGGAGATGATACATTTTTCTGGCAATTATTTTTAGGCTCCTTGCTTTGTGTGTCTAACTGGGGGTAGACTTCATCAGCTGTGTATGTTCTTTCATGTGCTTTCTATTTATGCTCAATTAGAAAAAGCATATTAATGTGTCTTTTGCACTCTTTACTCACAACCCTGGGTGGATGTTGGGGTTTATTTTTAACAAGAGTATTTCTCAACATTATCAGTGTTGTTATGAAAACTAGTTGTTGTCTTCATTGTAGCCCTTTTCCACTCAGAGCATTTATTCACTGAAAAAAGTTATAAATCAAGCCATTTGTAAAAATACTGGAATACCTAACTGAGGACAGGTTCCTTGGCTACATCTATACACACACACACATATAATATACACATATATATGTGTGTGCTTATTTCCAGTTAGTGAGCCATTAGTAAGAACTCCTTGAATACAGTGTTTCTTCTAGTCTGTCTCCCCTGGTGGCTTATGAAAATGTCAAGGAAGACAGTGTTAAAAGACTTGGTGTGCTCAAACTGTGTGACATTTACTGCATCTCCACTAGGCATGTGTGCTGTTACAGGAGAGAAGATTGTCACAGGTTTATGTGACCTGTACTTATGTCTAACTTAGTCTATATCTGTAAAATACTAACATTTACATTTAGTAGCATTACACCCTTCCTTTCTTGAGCTTAAGCCTTCTGCTTCAAACTTCTTGTCTCACAGTAGTTCTTTTAGCTCTCAGTGCTTGCTTTTCATTCCTGTTCAAGTATTGTGATGAGGTAATATTCTACCTTCCATGTTTCTGGGTTGTGGTGTTTGTTTGGTAGGAATTGAATTTGTCATGTTAAATTTAAATCTGTACTCATGATACTTGATCTTGCTGGAGAGTCCCCTGTTATTTTTTGAATGTTTTTATCAGTAATAATCAGTAATAATTCAGAGCCTGAAGTCCTTGCTAGCATAGGCGTAATCCCACTGGGGTCCTTGGGAATTTTCCCTTCAAAAATGAATGAACAAGCAATTACTGTCAGGATTTCTGTCTTCAGACAGTAGCTGAATGGGCATTTGGACAAAGTGCTATTCAGGTTGCCAATCCCAAGTTTCCCTCCCCACCCAAGTCAGAGAACTGTCTGCAATTACTGCTTCATAAAGGGCTTAGCCAGCTGTGGGATGCTGAACACTCAAAAATCCCATTAATTTGAGAGGGAATTGTTGATCTTGCCCTTTCTCTGGATGAGGCTGTATATGTTTCTAGCTAGATTGCTCCAGAGACCTGGCAGTGAGTCTGGAGGGCATTTTCCTAGGCTGTTACTCAAATTTCTGCTTGCAAATATGCAGAGTATTCCCAAAGGACAAAATGTTGTTGGTAACATGACACACCCTCCCATTCACCCCAGAGAATAATGTCTATTAAACCCTTTTTAATTAGTTATGGTATTATAGATCCTGAACAGTGCATATTCACAAAACCATTGTGAAGCCACTGTCCTGTCCCATTTCTCCCTAAGAGGCCTTTGATGCTCTTGGTCCTATTCCGTGGCTCACCAGTGCTATTCAAGTCATTATTTAGGCTTTGCAAAACCTGCCCTCAGGCTCTCAGCTTCTTTGAACATGCCTCAGCTTTTCCAGTCTCTGAGTCCTTTCTTCATACTCTGTACCATGGAAGACTGTTGTGAAACGCATTTTCTGCATTCTTACCCCTTCGAGGGCTTCCATACTGAAATGTTCTCCAAACCGCTTTATTTGAGGATCAAGCTCCAAAGTTCTGAAAGCTCTGATTTTATAGACTTGAGGGGAAAACCAAGTAGGACCTTGAAGGGGATCATCTGCAGAGGTTTTTGCACAGCAGGCTTTTGGAATGGTTTAGTAAAAAAAAAAGATTTTCAGTTAAATATTTGTTTTAAATGAAGAGTATGCCTCTTGCAACAATTGCAATAACTCAGTGAAAAATAGTCTGTTTCCATTGTCATCTTATTGTGGACTTTTAGAAAAATACATTGAAGATATTTTTTCTGGAAAACTGACATTCTGAACAGCTTCTACTTACTTGACTAGCCCTAGTATTGAGGTGTTGGCAAGAGTCAGAAGAGGAGAGTGGCATCTTAGAGAATAAAAACGTTGGCTAGCTGAAACTTTTTTATAATTTTAGTGGGAAAGGAGGTGAGGCAATGGATGGTTAGGAAGGAGAGCTTGCAATTTGACTTGTTTCAGCCACAGAAGGCTGAAATGCGAGGGAGCTGTCTTCAGCTGGAACACTTGTTAGAAAGACAAGGATTTAGCTTAATTGGAGCAAAGAATTGAGGACTGAGTTAGCTCTTCAGTAGTAAAATAAAGTATGTTTCATGTTTATAGTTAGTGTTTATTTTCTTCTTGACATTTCCCTCCCTTCACAAAACAAAATTAAATACAGTGGATGAAAGTAGAATTTACCTTAAAATACGATTTGATGGATCTTCTGAATGAAAAGCATTTAGTTTGCTGATCCCTTTCTCTCTACATTTGTAGCAGTACAGGATGCATGAGTATAAATGTCAGGCAGCTGGGAGCTGTTTGTTTTTGGAGAACTGGAAGCTCTTTGAAAACTGCAGGAGTAGATATGTTTCTGAAGTTTTATTTCATTGTTTAGCTTTCTGTCATCCAGAAGTGCAGTGTTTACTTAAACGTTATACAAGCTCAGTGTTGTAAATTAACAAGTACTGTTGTAAATTAGGAGTCTTGGCTTTAAACTGCTGGACTT
This sequence comes from Oriolus oriolus, assembly GCA_013400235.1. Classification (NCBI taxonomy): domain Eukaryota; kingdom Metazoa; phylum Chordata; class Aves; order Passeriformes; family Corvidae; genus Oriolus; species Oriolus oriolus. The sequence goes on from VXBT01013573.1 coordinate 236,618, forward strand.
AATGTTATAATTGAAAACATCTCTTCAAACATTCAGCTGTTGAGTCCTAACTTTATAGAAATACCTTGGTTTCAGAATGTGACATTCTCAGGCAGATCTGAAAGTATGCTGAACTAAACCTGAGGCGTACATTTGAACTTTTTGATCAAATGAAATCTGCCACATGAATCTGAGAAATCCGGGCAATCTAGGGTTTGGTGCCCTCTTCCTGCGGCTGAGCTCCTGTATAGCTCTGGTGTATCTTGTTATTAAATGTGTGCACAGTCCCAAGAATTAGATTTTAATCTACATGGTTTAATTAAGACTGTCTTTTCTTTCTGAGGGAAAGCTTGTCACAACGGCATTCATATTTCAGGTCCTATTTCTCCATCATGCTGCATGTAAACACAGTCACATTAAGACATGGAAGCTCAGAGCAAGACAGAGGAAAATGCGGGAGGTAAGGTAGCTCTAACCCTAAATAAGAGTTAAGCAATCCCAGAGAGATGTGTTTTGCGGTTGAAATGTGATGGGATAGAAGGAACACAGACAAGTCAGAACATTAACACTGTTTCAAAGAGTACTACTGCAGGAAGAATCAAATAGGTAAGAAAAGACAAAGCAAAGTTGGGAATGTCTTAATAGGTAGGAAAGACTTCAATGTGCATTCTTCATACTTCTGACTTCCCTTTAGAAAAGAATGTATACATTGTATCCATATGTGATGGAACTATTTATTTAAGAGGGTAGCAGAGCATGAACAATGGGAGTGGAAATGATTGAGCAGTAACAGGATAAACATTTACCAGACGGAGATCTTACTTCCAAATAGGCTGTGTGTTTTCTGTAAAAAAAACAAAAGGAGATTTCACACAATCACAGAATTAAAAGGAAGGGACCTCTGGATATCATCTAGTCTAACCCCTTGCCAAGACAGGGTCACCTAGAGCAGGTGACACAGGAACATGTCCAGGTGGGTTTCGAATATCTCCAGAGAGGGACTTCACAACCTCCCTGGGCAGCCTGTTCCAGTGCTCTGCCACCTGCAATGTAAAGAAGTTTGTCCTCACATTGAGGTGAAATTCCTTGCATTTTAGTTTATGGCCATTGCTCTTCATCCTGTCACTGTGCACCGCTGAAAAGAGTCTGGCACCATCCTCTTGGCACCTGCCTTTGAGATATTTATAAGCATTGATAAGATCCCCTCTCAGTCTTCTCTTCTCCAGATCCCAAATCTGGGCCCGAAAAAAGGCCCAGCTCCCACAGTCTCTCCTCATAAGAGAGATGCTCCAGACCCCAAATCTCCATGTGTCCCTTGTGCTGAGGAGCCCAGAACTGGACACAGCACTCCAGATGTGCCTCACTGGGGCTGAGTAAAGGAGAAGGATCACGTCCCTCAACCTGCTGGCCACACTCTTCGTGATGCACTCCAGGACACCACTGGCCCTTCTGGCCACAATGGCGCTGTTGGCTCATTTCAAGTGAGAGATATAAGTGAGAGGTTTCTTTAAATGATGCTGCCTCAGGGAGTTTTCCTTGTCTCAGGTATTAGACATGAGGCATCACTTGAAACCTAGGAAGTTTCAGAGAGCAAAAACCAGTCTTTCTTGTTTCCCTCCCCATGATGCTAGAGTATGGGACTTTGAGGTTACTGAGTTTTGGGGGGCGATTGTAGGAAGGGAACATGCCATGTGTTGCTTTATTTGGTTAAAGTGATGGCTCATGCATTTTACCTCCCATTCCTGAAGGGATGAGCTCCCACAGTTGCGTACATCCCTACATAAGCTGGGGTAAGCTCTGGGCAAAATTGCTGGTGTTGCAAGTGTTGCAATATCCCAAATCATGAGACAAATACTCCATTTTGGCTGTTTTTCTGATATTTGAAATTACACAGGCAGCTGCTGTTCTGTTTTTGTGTTTGTATGTTAAAACCCCATCAGTTTACCTATATGCAGGCTGGAACATGCAATGTGGTGTCCCTGCTGGTATTCTTCCTCACTGTGAGCAAAGATGGCATGTTCCCCTGCTGTCTCCTGCTTTCCTCACTACAAGAGCACTCAGCTCCCATCCTATACCTTGGAGCAGCATGTGGCTGAGGCCAAAACCACCAAGGGTGATTTTTCAGCTTGGAATTTCCCCATGGCTGTTGTGTCCATCTTCTAAGTATAAGCAGCAGAAAAACATTCAACTTAGCAATTGCTTCTGTTAAGAGCTGTTTTTAAATGGTGAGCACTGCTGCTGTGAACTCAGCTTCATGTCATGGCAGTGATGTACCATGACTGGTTGAGCACCAGGCCTGTCTGAGTTCAAGTAGTGTTTGGACAAGGCTCTCAGAAATACGTTGTGGTTTTTGGGGCTGTCCTGTCAGGCGTTGGACTCTGATCCTTGTTGGTCCCCTTCAGCTCAGGAAATTCTGTGATTCTATGATAACTGCTCACTTCACTGGCTTTTGCTGAGAGGTTTTTTGGGTCACATGTATATTCAGGAGACTAAAACACTCTGTGTGAGCTGCCATACACTATTTTTCAATTTTTCATGGCAAATAAAATGCTTGTTAAACCACAAGTGCCTTCATTAGGATGAAGTTACATGTGGTGTTACAAGGCAGTATTTACATGACTTTTTCATGTGAATGAATGTATTGGTAACTTTATTCTAATAACAAATAAAGTCAAGACCCCTCAAGTGTTAGCCATAAACATAAAACCAGACTTTGTTACATCAGGTTGCAGAGGTTTCAGAGTTAAATTCTTGCAAGTCAAAAGGAAAAAGCATTTTAAAGAATATTAGAAGAAACCTTATAGAAGAAACCTGCAACTTTTTTTCAAACCTCCGTTTAAGTATGCTTCTTACTAAAAGAGTTTTTGTAATTTTTGGCCTCATTAGAAGGGAATCTAGTCTCGCAATTTTAATTTAGAAGCCAGGTAAAAACCAATAAAATTAGTGTGCTTTCTGTTGGCAAATTATAGCGCTCAGGTATGGTCAGTTCTGGCAGTTCTAGTCTAACACACCTTAATAAATGCATTTCAACCTTTTTTTCTGCCACTTTTTTTTTTTCTTTTTTTTTTTTTAATCTGTACATGCAACTATGGGTGGCAGCTGACATAGCAAAGCATGTAATCAGGTATAGTCAAAATTGCTACTAGGGTGAGGAACCATCACCTCTTAAAGCTAGAGCTATGAATTTTCATCTTGAGCTTTTCCTAAGCAGCGCTGAACATCTTCACAGCACTGCCAGCTCTGCTTTCAGTGCTATCCATGGGATAGCAATGGTAACAAGCATTAATCTGGCTGAGAGCCCGTGATCACAGACAGCCTGCCCTGCACCATCCACTGCTTGGCCTTCGGACTCCAGCAGTTTCTTCTGCTCCCATGCTGGCCACCAGAACTGCTGATGCTGCTGTCATGTGGCATGGCAAATGATGTTGTTGGCCAGCCCTGGCCTAAAATAACCCTTTTTATGCTTTCATTTGTGTAAGATAATTTTTGTAAACATTCCAAGCTGTTCATGTAAAATTATTTTCTTTTCCTGGTTTTTCACATGGTGCTATGGAAAGCTGAAGCAGCTCAGCTGAAAGATGGCATGGGAAGAAGGGAGTATGAGGAAGCAGTTGCCTAAACTGGCTCTGATGCTGTCAGTTGAAAAGCTGGAACTGGAGCTTCAGTGTATAGGTCTATAGCATGTAGGCTTAGCTGGCAAAGTCAATTTCCTTGTTCCTGCTTTGCCCCACCAGCATCCAGCGACTTGTCCTATCTCACGTGCCACCTGGGCTAATTTCCTAGGGTTAGTAATGACCTTGCTGCCGTGCTTCTAGACTTTAATACAGAGCATGTTAAACTTGAAATTGGTCTGCATTCTTATGAGTCTTTATGTGTGAATTCTGTGTCTTAAATGAGACTTTTCTAAGTATTGGTATTGAAGGGGAGAAGTACCAGCGCTTGCTGGATGTTGTGTCTGGTGATCATCCTTCTAGCTCTGTTTATTTTACATGTCAATGGTTTTACATAAGAAACTACAAAACAAATGCATGCTCTGTGTGCGCTAAGGACAGCAGCAGACTGGACCTCAGCTATAAGAAGTGGTCCAGCCATTGCTGCATGGAGCCCTCTGGGAATTCATTCATCCTGCAATGCCGCACAAAATTTGCACTTTTACCTACAGCCTGTGCTTTGTTTGTACTACAGGACTAAATATTGACCTTCTTCATTTCCTTTCTTTGTCAGACTTTGTTTATGGCTCAGAAGCAGCACATGGAGGGTGGAGAAGCTTGCATTTTTTCCTGCTTGTATTAGCCATTGGGTCTAGATCAAGAAATATGTGATCAACGTTTATTAAACATGATCAATTGCAGACATGTAAGTTCACGTCATTTCCACTAACATTTTTCCATTTAAACTCTTAATTCTCCCTCTTGTGACCTCAAAATGAGAATTCATCACAATCTTCTAGCAGTTGAACATTTCTGACATTATAGACAGAGATTTGTGGGTGTCCAGGGTCTAGAGGATCTCAAGCCAGACCGGCAGATCCCAGATCCTTTAATGTGAACTTCAGGGACTACTTTTACTAAAAGAAACATTAATTTCAGTGAAAGCTGACTCTATATTCAGGGTTACAGGATGAAATGTGTGCCTATACTGAGCTGTGTAACAAGCAGAGCATGTGGAGACTCCCACTGAAAAAGCCAGAGCAAAGGACCATGGAGACCTTTGCTCCAGTGCCGTGATTATTTTATAAGAACCTGAATCATATTATGCCTGGTGATATGTTAAATTTGCATTCAAATTTGAGTTCAAAGCTGAAACTGTGGCCAGGCTGAAGTCACCTGGAGTTTTGCCTTTGACTTCAAAGGGCCACACTTTTTATCCAGTTCTACAATTGCTGAGTGATTTGAAGGAGCTCTTTTTCAGCTCCTCTGCAGAGACAGGTCTATTTGATGTACAGCTCTCTGCCATGGCAGCAAAATCCTTTCTCTATGAGGTTTCTGTGCTTGTCTCACTTATTCCTTCTCCTGAAGTTATAAATCTCTGTTTAGGGCACCAGAATCCTTCTCTGCAACAGCTGGTACTGATTTCAAGGATGCTCCAGGTAAAGAAAAAACATCAGCAGAGCAATATAATTCCTGTTGGCAGGCATTTTCCCCTAGATATTAAAAAAAGAGAGATGGATCTTTTCTCTCTGTCATGTTTGTTTGTTAGAAGAAAAAGTATGCAAGAAATATCACCTCCATCCCCAAAGCAGTGACCAGAGACACTTGGCATCACCCTCCATCCTGTCCTTCTGGGAAATGTAGGACAGGTAGGAGAACTGCAGAAAATGGTGGTGGGAGGGGATGCAGGATTTCCCTAAGGAGTGATAGGGTAGATGCCTTTTCATGCAGGTTTTGAAAGTCACTTACAGTAACTCTTAGAACAATGCTGTCCCACTGCAGTCCTCATGGCTGAAATACCTAACTATGCAAATAGGCAGGATACTTAGCAACTTTCCTTCTTCCTTCCTCCCCTCCCCAAAACTGTTACGGAGGCCCTGGCTGTTCTCTTAGCTCAAATAATGTTTGACAGTTCAGTAACAAGACAAAAGACAACCTTCTTTTTTTTTTTCCTTTTTAAATCCAGATAATTTAATACAATAAAGAAGCAAAGACATCAAAGCAAAGAAACCATATACATTGTACAAAGCGTTGGGAATCTGTTCTCTTTTCAGAATTTTGACATGTGCTATGTACTGTGGTTACAGCTATTAAGAAAATACAGACATCTTTCCGTGCAGTCCTCTTGCTATTTAAAACAATAATGTGAAATCTGTTTTGATGCTGCACAGAGACACACACACAGCTTTATTGCTGGCTTTAGTGAAGGTGGGTACAATACGTTGGCCTGGTACTTCATTAGAGCAAGAGCGTGGCAGTTCAGTCGGAATGAGAGACATGCATTAGATTTATGACACAGTGCAAGTTTTGTGTATGCAGACTGCTTTCTTGTTCTGTCTTCAGAGCTCTGCTTAACTTCTTTTGAAGCACGTTTCATTATCCTTTATTGCCTGGGAGGGTGTTTTCAGAGATTTTCCTGCCCTACACCATAAGACTTAGGCAGGAATGCTGTTGGGACATAACACGGAAATGCACAGGATCTGCTCTTATGATCTCTCATATCTAGAGGGCACCACATAAGCCTGTGGCAGCATCATCTCTAATCAGCAACACAGTTCCTGAAACAGTTGGTGCAGGGGACAAATGTTCTAACATTGCTCACAATTTTTCAGAAAAAGACTGTCTCTTTTATGGACCAGGTGATGTCCATAAGACCCCCAAGCTCCTATTTACCTTCAAGCAGTTAAGTTATACACAGACTTGAACACAGGGAGTAATATCATTTAGTCCTCTTGGGAGGAGAGGATGAGCTGTAAGTTATGTCTTCTAGTGGGATTCCACTGGCTGGAATCTGCCTGGCTTGTTTATTTTAGAAGTTGAGACAGAGTAATCTTAGTTACCAAGTTGATTATGCTTAATAGGCTCAGGTTGTTTTAATTATCATCCCCATAAGTGTTTTACAACAGTAGGGAGATGGTTCTAGAAGATTGCTAAACATTGAATTAATGAGAAGGGCTGGGATACAAGGTTTCAGATGGGGAGGGCTGAATGGCAGTTGCTATGTGGTATTATTTAGCAGTTTATAAATGAATTATTTTGCCATATTATGTTGCCTGTCTCCAGGTTTAGGTGAAATTCTAAGTGTGAAAATAACATTTTCACACAAATGTAATAGGCAGCCAGTGTCAAATTCCAAAATTCTGCTTCTTGCTTAGGTAGGAAGGTGAGACAAGAAGACTGATATTAAAAATAAATTGGTATTTGTGAAAATGATGTGTGCAAACACCAGGTCAAGGTTCTCTTGAGCAGCTTTCCAAGTCTCTGGGCTATCTCAGGATCATGAACTTTCTAGTTTAGTAGGGATATATGGTAGATAGGAAAATTTAACAGACCATTTTCAATACAGGAGAGAATTTCTTCTTTCCTATCAAGTATAAATGTAGTTGTACTTCCCCCTGAACACGTTCTGATCTCTTCTTCTGGGTGAAAGCTTTGGAAAGAAACATTCATCTCTTATGGAGGCTTCTAATGTGAACAGCAAAACTTTGTGGGTTTTTATCCCTTTGGTTATGAACCGTGATGGGCTACACAAAGAAAGGAGACCGTATTTGGTAAGGATCAGACTTTGTTGCTAGAAAATTTTATTCATATAAATAATGTGTCTTATTGCTATAAAGTATTGGCTAAAGAGACAGGCTAGACATTGACTAAAAAGATAGGCATCCATCAACAACAAAACTCTGAACCAGACCAAGGGAATATAAGCAAAGGAATGGGGTTGTTTTTGTCTTGAATCTTTAGATGGATTCCTGAGATTATTTAGTGCTCTTTTAGTTGCTTAAATTCCCATTGAACTTGGATTTGTCTTGATCTATTCCATTCCAGACATTGTTACTTAATCTTTTACATATTCCAAGATGTCACTTGGATTACTAACCAGACTTTTTTATGCTGTCAGCCATAGTTTCCCCTGGAATAACTGCCTTGCTGCATCCAGATAAACATCTTCATATGAAGAACATCTATTGTTGCCCAACATGGAGAAATTCCAGCTCCTACTCCAGTTGGGATTACAAGATTTTCAGACAGCAGTAGTAATGTCTAAGTAAACTCTTACATAGAGGATATGGACTCATATTAAAATCATATTTATAATCTGCAGATATTCCCTGTGGAAAGGGGATTTTAGGACTGATGCATCTCTTTGGGTTGGTGAGCCCATAATGTCAGGCTGAAATACATTCAAGCGCCCTGCTAAGTGCACAGCTGAACCTAACACAGCTGAAGGAGGACTTCATGGAAATGTATGGGTCACAAGTTAATAGCTGGAAAATATGCCATAGTCTAACAATTGGAAAATATATTTACTATGCTGCTTTTTGGTATGAAGCTGGGAACATGGCGAAGGAGGGAGTGACAATTACTTGTGTTGCATAACTGGATACAACAGTTCCTCATTTGTCACAAGAAAAATTCAATTAACATTTCAAAAAGGCATTTTATACTTTTCAGATGAGACTGGGATTCCAAATGTAATATATGATCTGTAAGTCAGAAGTTCATTTTCCTGATATATTATGCCATTTTTGAGCATATCTAGAGAAACAGGATTAATACAAAACTTTCCTCTATCTTTTTATTTGTTGCTGCTTTTGGAGTAACTGTACTGCAATTTTTATTGATTACAGAGGATGCTAATCATGATCATAAAACAGGAATCCCATGTTCCATGCATCTCTAATTTGTATCATGTGAATAGGATACTTCATTACTACCATTGGCAGTAGTAACAGCAATTCTTATTCTTTTCAGATGAATCTGGCTTTATTAGCATCAGGCCAAATATTATGGATTATGACAGTGTAAGACTCTTTAAGCATGTGGGTAATGATGCATTGCAGGGGCACAAATGAGCAAAAAAGAAACTGCGGTAAACTTTGGGAAACCCTGTGTTTTAATCCAATCCTGTAAAGTTTCAAGCACATGTTAAACTCTGCTCATGCGAATGGTGAAGCTGCTGGCTAAGAGCTGAATTATCCATCTATAGCAAGAACATGGTTTTAAAGGGGGGCTGCCAGTCTGTGGCATAGGAGGCACATGTGACCTGTGAAATATCTCCACATACCTAAGGAGAGCCCACTGAAGGAGGTCACTCAGTATCCTCCAGTCAAGCGTTAGCATGGGACAAGCCTGCTTGCTGCAAGCAGAATTTCCTCAACACCAGCAGGGCTCTATTTCCATATAGCCACTGCTTAAATGGAGACAGATGGGCCCTCCTAAAAGGACATGATGCAGAAGATCCTTGCCCAGGTCCTCATGCTAGAAGACATTCAGAGACGTGCGTAGGTCCAGTTCACTCAGTGGTGTGTAAGGAGGGAGAGGTTCTTTCCAAAACACGTAAGAGCACATCTAAGCCATGATGGTACTGTGTATATTAGTACATTTCTTACAGCTTCTGGGCATTTATTTATTGGGTTAGAAATCTTTTTTTTTCCAAAGAAATACGAAAACTTTTATGAAAATGTTCTTGATACACTGTGTCTTTGATACTTAGCTGAAGCAACAAGGCTTCAGTAGTTTCCAGGTCTAGCTTTGCTCTAAATGCTGCTCACTGGACTAAGTATTTCTATTCCCTAATTCAGAACATTTCGTTTCCTGGACTCAAAGAAAGGAACTCTCAGAAAACTAGAAGATTCAGAGGGCTTGAGCATATAACACAACAAATACATTTGCAAAGAAAATAGCACATGATAGTGTAAAGAAGCATCTCTTAAAAGAGGTGACCACTCTCCACCTACTGAGATGCAGTTGTTGTGTAGCTCACTAGAGGGCATGTGGCCATGCTTTATAATCCTGAAGATAAAGAAATTCTTATTAAATGGGGATTTGGCAGAGGGGTAGGGGGGGAGGGCAGGAGGGGGAAATGTATGAACCAGATATAGCTGCATTGCAAACAGAATATGCTGGAATTGCACCCACTTATTTCAATTGCTCATTGGAGTACATTGTTTGGAAAAGAAGTTTAGATTTGTCTTGCAGTATGCATATAATGGCTTTTCTTTACCAGGGAACGGAAGCAGAGGTATGATCTGCAATTTACTCTGAATTCATTTTATCCTATTCTTTTTTCTTACTGTTTTTTCCTGCTGTTTCTCTGGGAGAAAAATGTAGATATAATAATGATCCCTTCTTATGGAAGCTGCCAGAATAAGCAACTCAGATATTTGCCATAAGTATTTCAGAATATCTAGCATTTCTATTTGTAACCACTTAATCTTGTACACATGTTAAAGGAAATCGATTTTTAAAAACAATTATTTTAGATTTAAGTTTTCTTTAGGCAATAGAAACTAGAGAACCTGGTTATTTTTAATATGCCCCTACCTTGGAGCTTTAAAATATAGAGGCATTTGGGTCAGTTGTTTTCATTTGCTGTATAAACAACCCCTAAATCTCCTGAATTTCCTAAGTATTTCCAGTTGTTTTCAGTTTTGGAGGGGAAAAAAGACATAATCCAAATAAGTCTAGCAAAACCAGCTTCCCCCTTATTTTTCTGTTGTGTCTCATATTAAGCCTGAGTGCAAAGCACTTTGTCCTTTACAAGTGTAGTGAGTTTGCATTTGCTGAAGTAAGGGGACACAGGTATAGCACCTGTCAGTTAAGCATGGATGCAGAATGAATTATGGCAGAGGACATTGCTTTGGGACTCCTGGGCCAAATTCTGGACTACTTCACTTAGCTTTTGTTTTAGCTCAAACTCTTACTGGTACAAACACAACCTCGTTGAGCAGTGGCCTGTGTTTTTCCAAAACATTGTTCCTCGTCATGTCCTAACTCTTAAGACCTATATCTAAAAAGGAGCAAACAAAGAGAAAAAAAAAGTCCAGCAATTCTCTAGGACTAGGCAGTGAAGAGCATTGCAGAGGGACTGTATTGTTTGCTGAGGTTCTTTGTTGCATCTTCCATCCATGTCTGAAGAGGCAAGGGGTAAAATGTTTGTGTGGTCCATGAGTGGCCGCTGGAACCTGTCAGCTCCCCTCTGAAATTCAGTTCAGTTGAAACACAGCTGCTGATTTTTTCTCCCTGACCCATGTCACTTATCATGGCACTGCTCTCTGTTTTTCATTTGTGTGCTCTGGGTACCAGTGTCTGGTCAGCATCCAGCCCCACCTAAGCTTCCAAAGCTCTTTAATTTGCCTTCCACCCCTGATGTATACACTGTTATTTTTCTGAGCTCACTCCTCTGCTCAGCCACTGCGTCACCCCGGATCTGCCTTCACACAGCTCACGTGGCTCTTGTCTCTGGCACTGTTAGTGTAGCCTTTGTGAAGTGATAGCTCTGAGTTTCATGGGGGAATTCCATAGTGCATCTGAACAGAGAGTGTTAAAAACAGAAGGGAGAGAAAAAGCTAAAAATTGGAACACACTACCTTCTTTTATCATTCCTCGAGGTTCTCCTTTGCAACAGTGCCTACAGAAAGAGCCTGAAAGCTGCTATGGCCGAGTCAGAGAAGAGTAGATCACACTGTGGCTTTAACTGTAGTGTAAAAAGATGTACAGCACAAACACATGAAAACCAAGTGTCAGTGGCTATATACTCCTCTCATACCCTTCATATGCCATTTTGAATGGTCTCCTGTTTGGGCCACAACCTGTGGTGGCCCCTGGACTGCAGGCTGGTGGCTTTGGAACAGTGAGTGTGAGGGTCACGCTGGTGCTGGTAGCAACCGAGGTAGGGCAGCTGCTAGGGCAAAGCACAAAGCCTCTTGGCTAGCAGGGCAGGTTCACCTGCTTTCTGCTGCAGCCAGCACCAGCCAGCCTGCTCACAAATAGCTCTTATTGCTCGATGAAGCACTGCCCCATGCTCACCTTGTCACATCCACCATCCGGAGAAGGGATGTGAAGCTGGCAGGTGGCTTGGCAACAGCAACATCAAATAAAAATCTGCTCTGGGAGATGGGGCAGTGGTGGCAGAGCCTCTGCAGAGCATATTTGTCATGTAACAAAAGCCCCTGGATACATTCTCCATCTCATCTGCATTAAGACAGAAAACAGCTGAGGTTAAGCTGAGGCACTTCAAAATTGTATGTGGAATCAGCTAGTTACACTAATGAAGGTCTGATACCAGCCATCTCCCAACATTACATTCTGACTCTGAGAATACAACAAACCTGATGCTGTTCAGCCATAATTAAGAGAAAAAAGAGCAAGAAAAAAAGCAGTCTCTTTGCTGAAGAAAATGAATTTGATGTATCAAAGTAGCAACAAGACTTTTTTTTCCCTATATTGTTTCCCTTACTAAAGAACCCCATTCTGCGTCTGCCATGAAGATTTGGATGGTGGGTTGAGATCACACTGAAAGTCAGGGTGGCCTACATCAGAAAAGTTGCGTTTCACAGAACATTTGCTATTGATATGTTGGGAAAGTGTCAGACTTGTGGGAGGACTGGAGAGTATTTGCATGATACATTAATAAGAAACAGTTTAGTATACTAGATTACTAAAGCATGGTTAATTTTGAAGCCAAAGCCCACACATTCTTAATTTTCTTTCCCAGCTGAAGAGCCAGTGTGCTCTCATGTATTGTACAGAAACCGGAGTGTTATTCTTTGAAAGCAAAGCCAGTGTTTAGAAAATCCCAAACTGAGCTAACAGCACAGCACATAGGCATCACACAGGATGTTATTTTAAGCTGTAATGGAGAAATGTCAGTACGCTCGGTATCTGAATTTGCAGCATGTGTGTTTTGAAAAAGCAGGTTGCATACGTTCTTGCTTTACAAGTCTTGCAAAACTGAGATAGTTTCATTTGTCTTGGGAAGTTCAGTATCTGACAGACTGATGGGAGGTCTGCTCAACAATTCCTACAGGCTTTAAAAGATGTAGGGACATAGGCACCAGTTTTGATGGGGAGCTGCTTTTTGAGACTGCGTTCCTCCTCCCAGGAGCATTTTGAAACAAAAGGTTTTGAACAGCAGTTTAACTGAGTTTGCTGTACAACATCGAGTTTGCTGTACAACATCTGTACTTGTCTTCTGGAAGCATTACTCATCTTTCCCACCATGAGAAAAGCTGCTGTGATTAGCTGGTCACATGTAAATTCAATGTTTAGGAGCTGAGAGGTAATAATGTTAAAGTCAGAGAGAGATTGCGTGTGAGTAAGCTTGTAATCACCTTAATTATTTTTTATTATTATTTTTTGGGAAGGATTTTTCTCTCTTTGATAATGAATGCATGGTAACAGACAGTGGCTTTCACTGATGCAGCAGAGCTCCACCACCCAGACGCTTCGTGCTGAGCTCTTGCCTTACAGTTAATGTCACTGTTACTCTTGAGTTGTAAATGGTGTCCTCTCAAAAGTGCCTTAGATTCTCACTCCTTTTGTTTGGTTTTTTATACCCCTTTCTGAAAAATACCTAGCTCTGAGAGTAACCATCTGGATGGCTTTGATGGTTTGTTGCTGACCATGTGGGTTGTAGTGTGGTAGCAAATGAAAAGAACAGCCTCTTAGCCATTAATTAATAAATAGTACTGTGCAATTTGGAAGGGTGTTATTTCCACAGAGAAGCTCCCTGCTCCTGCCTCAGAGATACTGATTTGATGATCATCTGTAAACTGGTGGGGACAGAGAGAACCAAAAAACCCGCATAGTAAAACCATATGAATGTTAAAAAATTAATAAAACAGATAAATCAGTAAACCCAAATTATTTTTTCTTTGATTATTCACAGAATCCCTGTGAAGAACCTTCTCTTGTTCAGTTTTAGATAAATTATTATGGTTTTATCCCAATAGTTCTTGTGATGTATGGAGGCATGGATATAAAAGATTTTTTCAGTAAACCTGTACAGAATTTAAATATTTATGTCCGAATTAATGCTTTGCTTTAATAAGACCTATAAGTAGAAGTTAGCACTTTATTTTTCTTTATTCATCATTCCCCTTATTTCAATATTGTGGGCTACTTACTGCTGTTTTGTGAAAAATTCCTCACCAAGAAAGACTAAGATTTAGCATGTATGAGTACCATATTGGTTTTTGTTTGGTATGTAAAATTGGGAAGATTGCATAACCCAGACATAAAGTACGGGGCAGAAGTGAGATATTCTTTCTCACTAGCAATCAGAGCCAAGTCTAGGTAGACACATAAGAAGTAAAAAATGGAAAATGTTGAAAATATAAGCGAAACATCCAAAATTGATCATACTGGTGAAGAAAACCAGAGTCAATGTATTCAGCTGCAGGTTTGAAACCTTGGGGACACCACCTGCAGTGCTGTGTCCCTCTCTGGGGTCCCCACCACAGGAAGGACATGGACCTGTTGGAGTGAGTCCAACAGAAGGGCCACCAAGTTGATCAGAGGGATGGAGCACCTCTCCTACGAGGAAAGAATGAGAGAATTGGGATTGTTCAGCTCAAACCAGTCTGTGATTCTGTGATTCTATTTAAACTCTTCTCATCCCTGTAAGTCGTACTTAGGGTATTATCTGGTTTACTTTTTCTTGTTGACTGTCTTAGTATTTACTCTGTTTCTGTATTAGATTTTGCTCTCTTCCTAATAATTTGAATTCCACTGTTTTAGTAATTTAATAATTCATTTTTCATTACTGATACTTTATACAAAATTGAGATGGCTAGTAGCACCTTTTGTTACAGTCAATCTTTTTGTGGGGATTCCAAAACTATCATTATTGAACTGGGCAATATGGGTGATTTTAGTACCTTCTGTTTCAGGATACAAGTTTATATTTTAGACTATGAACTAATGCTTCAAACCTCTAGGGAAAAATAAAGGATCAAGTCTGGGCTGAAAGAATCAGAAACATGAAATGCGAATCATTCTAAAACCTAACATTTCCATGTTTCCATTAATTCATTATGTTTTGCTCTGAAAAAAAAGGGAAGTCAAATTCATAAGACCAAAGTCCACATAGCTTTCTACACACAAACTAGTATTTCATCTAGATTATACATGTAAATAAAGTTTCATCTTGCTCCTAAGACATAAAAAGCAAAGGTCAGATGATGGAAATAAAGGAAAAAACATGTAAGTCTGTTTGTTCTGCATTTCTTGGCAGCTAATATATTCAGTATTCTGGTACTTGTTATGTAGAAAAATAGAGCTGCCTATTGTGGATAACAGCAAATAAGGCAAAGGACCAGTTCCGTTCCTCTTCTAATTCCATCAGTGTCAATGTACTTAAACCAGGAGTTCATTTAGGAGGGGGCTCTGAGTCACCAGTTGAGGTTCAAGTGCCAACTTCTAAGACCCAGAAAAGTTACGCTGAGTGAGGCTGGCAAAAGGGTTTGATTAACTCTTTCAGCTGGAAAACTCTGGGACAGAGCAGGTCCTGGAGCACAGTGACAGAAGGAGCCAAGCCTTGGGAAGGAAGCTAAGGCTGAGGTTTACATAGTCATTGTCTTTGAATTACCAAAGGCCGGAGTGAGGCTGGGTTACCAAATGCCAGAATGGGAGTAAATTTAGATGCTCCCAGGATTATCTGTGCTTTGAGCAGTGAAGCAAGGTCCCTTCTATCAAACTGAGTGGCACACCAAACAGGAGAGCCATCCTTTTCTTCCCCTTCTCACCTTTATTCATCATTTTCTTACACTGAGGGAACAGCGGGGAAACAAATGCAGCCAAGGAGATGAGTATAAATACACATTGGCAAGAGTAAAACTGCAACACATTGTTCTGACCTGTAACCATTGAGCTTCACAGTTGCTCCCCATCACCTGTGCATTAAGCCAGGAATGAAGCCTGCGTAGTTCGCTAAATGGCTATCCTAATTTTACCTTCTTCAAAGGTTTTAGGGACAAAAAAAGCGCTTATTTTTAAATATTTATCTCTTAGTCTTTTAGTTAATTCCTTAAATTGCTTTCTGTAAACTGAACAAGCATACAGAGAAGGAAGCAACCTCCCTTTTTTGCAAAGCAGAGGCTCTGCTGTTACTCTGAGAGTGGGATATTTATTACAGCCTCTGATACACCGTCCTAGCTCCAAAACCATTTATTCGAGGTAGGTTTGAAAGCCAAAGCATATGAAAGAAAATATTTTTATATTTGGTCTTTTATACAGTCTTCAGCTGTGATTGCATTTATCAGAGAACATGAAATAAATGTAATAAACAACAATCAGTTTTTTCAGTCCTTATTACGGCTAAGGTTGCACAATGGTTTCCATTCTAACCCTTTTCAACCTCATAATTTTCTGCTGCTTTCATTCTAGAGAAGGGAATTTTCCTTACGGTTATTTTTCTTTGGAAAGTCTGAGTAACTTGGCTCAATATTGCCAAAAATATTGCAAAGAAAATGGGTGTATGTAGGCTTGCTAATTATAGATATTTTTCTTGTTTTAACGACTCTTCAACATATGCAGCTGGGGGAGGGAGAGAGGCTGAAATTTCAGCTATTTCCATATCAAGCCAGCCGTCTTTCTGGGCTACCGTGGATTCATGTTTTGGTTTGTGAGTTGTGATCCTCTGGAAAACCACGTGCTGAGCGTTCCCAGTGTAGCTCACATACGTCCTCCTTACGGCTCTTGGTGCTGGGGAGATCTCTGGTGGGGCCAGCAGCATTCCTGCTCACACACACGGCAGGAACACAGGGAAATACTGCCTGGCCATTGCTGCTCCTCTTGCTCTGCACATGTGGCTGGTCCTCGTCAGCTCCTGTCAGGGAGACTGGGGGGTTTAGCTTGTAGCCTCCCAGGTGTGGGACCTGCACCTCCATTGTGTTTCGCTGAAACTTTCCTTTTGGAAAGTACTTCTTTATCTGATCAGTGCTAAAATACATACGGCTTTGGGAGTGTGGTCAGGTGGCGTTTATTTCACTGACGTGGTGAAGGTGTTTTGGAGAAAATAATGAAATGGCTTGAAATAATTTAAGATGACCTATTATTGCATTGGCTTTTGCAGCAATGTTTATCAATGGCTATTAATTTTGACGGGCTGGGAGTGCTTCCCTTTACTTTGTCATCCTTCCAAGAAGTTGGTTGTTCCTCCTCCAAAGGGTTAATTGTTGTCAGAGAGGCTGATTGAAATCCTGGGCTGTGAGCAACTAAGCTAGTCATAGCACAGTGTTGTGAATTAACTCTGACACTATCCTGGACTGTTTTAATCAGGAAAAGGAGTTATTTATGAGGAATAACTGTAACATTCAGTACTCATCTTTTTCAAAAAGTATCAGTAGGAGAAAAAATATAAATAAGGATTTCAAAACAGTTTTATTGCATCATTTGCCTTCCTGGTCATGAGGAGCATGGTGTTAGGAATTAGACCCAAAAATGCAGGAATCAAAGGATGTGATATTTCTCCTCCTGTTTCCGTGCCCAGGGATGCACGCTGTGAGCCTGCCTCTCTCCAGGCTGCGGTTGTGCCTCCTGCTCGGGCTGCAGCTGGAGCCACCCGCCGTGACTCAGCCGGGTCAGGCGGCAATTACACCAGTGGCTGCGCTTGCTGACAGTTTTGGGGCGAGGGGAACCTTTGGAGAGGAAGAGGTGAGCTGGGACTGCTTGATGTGGCCAGGCACGACGTCAGTGGGGGGATGCTCCGCAGCCGGCATCAGGCCCCTGCCAGGGGTGTTGTGGTGGCAGCCCAGAGAGTGCTGGCTGGCCTGCTCTCCATGCTGGGAATGCCACCGCTGCCAGCACCTCCCTGCGCCACCCCTGCGGGGCACTGACAGCGTGTCCCACCACACAGAGTCCTAAGGGATGAAGGCAGATGAGGAGGAGGAGTTTTACTGGCCTGGCAGCCTGTCCCAGCACCTGCAGCAGGGTCTCCATGGCACTCTTGGGTCTCAGGGTTATGGCTGAGGCTTTTATGCACCATCTGTCAAGAGGGAAAGAGAAGGAGGAGCAGGGGGACAGTTCCTGGGGCAGGAGTCCCACCTATGGACTTCAGTGC
Source organism: Oriolus oriolus (assembly GCA_013400235.1). Lineage (NCBI taxonomy): Eukaryota > Metazoa > Chordata > Aves > Passeriformes > Corvidae > Oriolus > Oriolus oriolus. The sequence continues at coordinate 254,090 of VXBT01013573.1, forward strand.
GGCATGGCATAAGCGCTAATGAGGGGGTTCCCTGATGGTAATACAGAAACATTACCTATGGAGCAGGGATTTGTGGTGACCACAAGCTGCATTACCGTGGATTTCTGGACACCCATGACATGGCTTCAGGCCCCAGTTTGTCCTCTTGAGTGCTTTGCTGGGGCCACAGTCCCAGGACATGAGACATTCGGTGGCAATGCTGGAGTGTGGGCATCCCCTTGCCCTTGGTCCCCATTCTACCACTGGTGTCTGCACACTCTTGCCCTTCTCCTGCTATGCAAAGCCTTCTCAGTTGAGAGGGTTTTGTTGTGAGCTAAATACAAAAATGGTAAAGAAGGAAATAAATTAACCCAAAACTCATCCCCAAGGAGAGAGGGAGCACAGAGGGGAAAGGACGAGATCCTTAAATTTACTTAAAAAAAAAATATTGTTGAGCTGTAGCCTTAGCAAAAACTAGTTATTGTTTGATGGTCCTGATTGAATTTTTTAGTCAGAAATTAAATAAAAGACAGAGTAGACCCCAGGAGCAATGCTAAGAGAGATTTGGCCATATCCAAATTGTTAAAGTTTATGTGAGGGGCAATGGAAATTCAGTGCAGCTGGTAAACCTAAAAAATAAAAACAAAAAACAATACACCTCTGTGTAATAGAATGTCTTTCGTATGACAAGTATTCCTAAATGCTTTATATAGAATTAAAAACAGATTTAATTTGAAGAACAGGTAATTTTGTTTGTTTAAGGGAAAGAAAAACATAGGACATTAGACTGAACTAAAGCTGGTGTAAATCAAAAAGGGTTCAACTAAAGTCACATGGCTTAAAATACAGATGCTGTAAAATACACAGGATTGTAATCTGGCCCATAATATTTTACATTTACAGTGTGTAATTTTGGCCCTTTGGAGGAGGTCAGGTAAAGGATCTCCTCATTATGTCCTATTTCCCTTTTGTCTTTAAATTGAGTATATTCATTTCTTGGGTTCCTTCACTTCTTGTGTTCCTTCATTTCTTGCTTTTATCTTGACTTCTGCTAAATTCTGCACTTTCCAAATATTTCATCTTTTAAAACTTTCGGAGTCAAAGGAGGGGGAAGCAAGAGGAAAAAAGTTACTTTTCTCTTTCATGTCTTTCCTGACATTCTCCCCTGCTGCCCAAATCCTATTCTCCTCCCAAGAAAAATGAAAAAAGGCCTCCAATTAACTTAATGGAACTCTCTGGCAAAGAAAAATAAAGAGACAGTAGAAAAGGAATTAAAATATTGATATTTTTCAATGAAAATACCCCAAATTTAAATAAATTTTATGCATTTTTTTGTCAAGAATAAATTGTAGAAGTGGAAAATTCTATAAAACCTTTGTTTGCTTAAGGCCACTCAATTTTCTCAATAAATTTATGAACAAGTTTAATTAAAAGAAACACCAAAGCATTTGCGAAATAGAATTATGTGTTTGAACCATTTAAACCTCCAACATTTGTTCAGGGTATGAATACCTGGTTTAGAAATTAAGAGAATCTCTGTGGTGTGTCTCCTCTCCATGGGTGCAAATGAGACAAATGAAAAAGACCCTGTGCTTCTTACATAAAGCATGCTGATTTAGCTCTAAAGAGATACAAAGGCACATTTCTGTATTGAAATAAATATGGTTTTTATCATGAAAGGAGAACTGACCACTTGTGGCCCACTGATGTGGTTCTCAGTGTTTGCGCTGGAGGTCTCACTGGTGTTTAATGAGCGTGGCCTTCTTGGCTGTCAAGCTTCTGTGCCTGGGTTGTAACCAGCACAGCCTCTCCTTCTGCCTACTGGAATTCTTCAGGAAAAAATTAGCAGTTAATGTGGAACATACCCTCCGTCAAGGGATAAGTCCCACCTCTGTAGGATCCCAGGAAAATTTGTGGTTATGTATGCAATGTTGAGGAGCAGGTTCAGTCCCTGCAGGATGGTACTTGGTGAGAGATTTCTCATGACCTTCCCACAGGTGATGTAGCATATCGGCTGTGGTTTTTTGGGATACTGCTGCTTCCATTATTCTGTATGGTTATCTGCAAAGTGTCCTCTTGGGCACAGAGTACTGTATTGCTCTGGGATGTTCGACTAAACGCATACAAAGTATGTGGGCCTTAGCTTTTCCAGGATAGGCATCCAAACTTAGTGGAGAGCTTAATTGTGTTTTTGTGTAGTCTGTAGTGTGACAACCTCGGCTTAGTGCACTCCGTGCACTTGGCCACGGGTTTTTGTGGCTGGTTCTCTGGTAGAGGAGCCCCATGGAGAAACACGATGTGCCCCATGGCATTTTAACGTTTTAGAAGTTCTTGATGTTTCTCAAAACCTAGATTGTAGTGGCACAGTCATCAATCTGAAAAGCAGAGTTGCTTCTTGATATTTTTGCCTCCATACTATCTTATTTAAGTGGATATTGTGAAATAAGTCTGTGTACAGACTCTGCGGTACATCAGGGTTGCTGGATTGAGGACCATAGGAAATTTGCATCTCGGTTTGGAAGTCTGTATTTGGCGAGTTTGAGGTAGAAAAGGCACAGGTTGAATGCTAGTTAAAAGTGGGGGGGGTGGGGGGTGGAACAAAACAAACCACCACCCATCAAACTACCAAATGACTTGTTTCTCTACAAGTGTACCTATGTATCATGCTTTTGTTAAAGGGAGAAGAATAAAAGCTGCTCCCCAACACAGATTTAGTGTCCTGCTCATCTACTTCTACTTTCTGTGGTCTTGAGCATCCTGTTGGTCTGGCAGCAGCTGCCCTGCAGTGAAGTGGGTTGTTGCTTCCTCTGGAGGGAAGTGTCTCTGAAGGTAATGAAGCAAAACCTGTTTCCATTGTCCCAGAAATGCTGGGAAATATCTTCCCTTCAGAGCAGTGAGTCACAAGATAGGTCTTGCCCTGTTGGAAAGCTACCCATTTCTATTCCCACTATAGTTAAATTAATGCCTGGAAACTTAGTTGAATGCAACTGACTGAGGAACTTAATACTTCACTGGATCTGGACTGATTGACAAAATGAGTTTAGGGCACCTGTTCTGAGGTAGCTGAAAAGTTTGGTTCATTCCTACCCAGTTTTCTTCAAATTTCTAGATGTTATGAATATACAGGAACTTTGTTATTTACATCTAAAGACTTATAATGTGGCTTGCATTTTACATTTATTAACGTAAGTAAAAATTTTAATAAGGTATTAATAGACATACTTATAATTAATTTAGAGTCTTCTTACTATCTGATCCTTTAGGTGCCGTGTGCCTCTTTTAGTGCCACATGTCCATTTATTTCAAGAAGAGCTGTATGATACTTGCATGAGGTCATCGTATTGTGTTTTTATTGTCATGAATTCTCTTTGCGTGTCTCATCAAATTATTTTGTTCGCTTTGTCATCTTCCCTTATTCCAAGAAATTCTGCTGGATAATACTCTACCACAGGCTTAAAAATTTGTCTTCCTTCCTGGGTAAGAGAAACACAGGTGAGATAACAACTTTCCATGACATTACCTATTAGAGCTTTTCCTGTGGGCACTGATAGCTGTTTGTTTTTGGGTTTGGCAGGACTGAGCCACCATGAGGGCTGAGTGTCAAAAGCCAAGTCAAAAACAATCAAATAAGACTGGCTTATATCTCTTTCCTGTGAAATTTCAAATTGCTTTCTGATTTTTTAGAAACATTTCCTTAAAAATGTCTTCGAGCATTACCGAGGATGAAGTCAGAAAGGTAATTTTAGCTTATTTAAGGCTGCAGAAAGATAGAAAAAAAGAGGAAATGCTGTGAAGAAGGCAAACTTGAGGGGGTTTTTTCATTCTTTGCTCTTTGCCAAGCTGAGTACAGAAAAAAAATTGAATTTTAATTCTGAACCTAAGTTTTTGCAATCAAGTGCAATAAAATTTCTTCCAGTTTCAAACCCAGTAAACATGAACTCATCTGAAGCGTGAGTCAGAGCAAGTGCAATACTCTGTAGAAGAGTTTAAAACTCCGTCTTGGGGCTGACATGTCATTTCAGTTGTTACTTTAAAAAAAAAATAGTAGCGATCCCCTAAAGTAAGAGACATTTGATAAGGAAGATAATAAAAACCAAAAGCTGCCCCAGGAGATGGGTTTAAATCCTCTCAAACAATTCTAAGGTTTGAGCTGTGGAAAAAGACACAAATGGCTCCACTCTTCACAAGATGCTTTGTTTAATATAATACAACCCATAACGTTAGGACGCATTGCTAGCAGTTGCGTGACACTAGCTAGACAGCATTTGAAAACCCTTATCCAAGGTGGTGTGGTCCCTGGAGCATTCCTGCAGAGAGCTCCCAAGCCCTCAGGAGCCTCAGCTCACTGCGAGGGAGCAGCAGCACTGGAGGCCAAAACAGCGCCTGGCTCCTTTCTGCTTCTTCTTGCCTTGGCAACTGCTGTTTGCGCAGCAGTTAATTTAGAATAAATGAAATTTCAAGTGCACATTTCTTTTTCCACCCCTTCTACTGTGTAAAGGGGTAGCGTAACAGGAAATGATTGATAGATTAGAGGAGGGACACTTCAGAAGAGGGGAAAAGCATGAAAATTCTCTTCACTGTTCCCAGACAAGGTAATTGTTCTTATAAGAACAGGGGACAGCAAGAACGCTGTTCCCCTCACCATCTTTTGCTCCCTCCACCTCACTTCACACGTCCAGGGGAAAGACAAGGGCTTGTAGCTTCTTCCCCGCAGTAACCAAGTGCCTCATGGTGATGTTCTCTGCTTTGCTCTAGATCTTTTGCAGGGAAAAGTTAAGAGCTGTACAGTTCTGCTAATTTTATGCTCTGTGTCCTTGTTTACCTTCCTTTTTCTGGAACGCACTGTTTTGGTGCTGCAGCAAGGTGATGCCTTGGCTGGTGTGGGTATAGTTTGTAGCACTTGGGGGTTTTGTGACAATCGGATGTGTGCTTATGCCAAGGAAATGGAGAAGGTGGATACAAAGTAAGTGTCTTGTGCTGATGGTGGCTCTGTGGCACTGAAAAAGGCCAGGTGTGGGAGCAGTGCAGCGCAGCCTTCTCGGCTGGACGTGCCCTTAATTTGGGCAGCGGACTCCACTGGCTCGGGCACCAGGTTTGGCGGGATTCGCCTGCCGGCCCCATGCCCTCCCAGCTCTGCAGAAATGATGGGCTTTGCGCGTCCGAGTGTTTCGGGGAGCTGGAGCACCCCGGCACACGTCCCAGTGTGGCAGCCCGGTGCCGGGGAGGGGGCACGGGGGGGCTCAGTCCCCGAGCGGGGCTGGGCAAGGCAGGAGCCGCAGCCGGGAGCACGCTTGGCCCGGGTTGACCCCGCCGGAGAGAGGGGGAACCCACCAGGCTGGAGGGGGAGGGGGGACGCAGGGGACGGAAGTCGCTGCTCGGCGTGTCCCCCCCTGGGATGAGGGCTGCGGAGGGGCACCCGCTGCTGTAATAATAAGGGGGCCAGCGGGAGACTGCGAGACCACCGAGTGCGAGGGGCAGCAGCGCAGGAAGCCCGACGGGGGCTCTGCCTCCCCTGCCGGGTCCCGGCGTTCCCGCCGCGAGTGGGGCCAGTCCCGAGGCTCCCCCGCCGCCGGATGCCCAGAACCCCTCGCCCCGCACCGGCCGGGCTGCGGGAGGAGGAGGAGAGGAGGAGAGGAGGAGGAGGAGGAGGAAGAGTAGGAGGAGACCGGGCGCTTTCACTCCTGCTGACTGCAGAGGCTGAGGCAAAAGAGAGAACAAGGAGGAGGGGAATAAAAAGTAAAGAGGGGGGAGAGAGAGTGAAAGAAAACTAAGCCCAGCTTTTGCCGGTGCTGCTTGGATTGGATCTGGTTTGAGTTTCCTCTCTGCTGGCTTGAGCAGCAAGAGAAGGAGGAGTGGGGGGAAGTAACTCGCTCACTCTTCCTCTGAAGCTTTAGCAAACGTGCTGGTGCCTGCGCTGGCCGGGGGCTGCCCGGGTGCAGTTTCCTCGCAGCTTATTGCTCTCAGTTTCTAAAGAACTGCCTGGACTTCTTGAGGACCTGGAGGAAAAAGACATCACAGACCTGACAGTTGCTCAGTGCCTATAGACTTGACACTTTTTTTTTGTTTGTTTTTTTCCTAGGGAATTCTTTTTTAAAATTATTTTTCTCCCGTGTCTCTCAGAACGGCAGTTCCTTGAGTGGCTTTGAAATCCATTGCTTCTGTAACAACTTCGGGAGATATTTTAAAAAACTTTTCTCTCCTCTCTCCTGTTTTCATTGCCAAAAAAAAAAAAAAGAAAAAGAAAAAGGAGAAAAAAATATAATCCTTTTGGGGGAGGGGAGATGATCGTGCTGATGTGGAATAAGTGCTCCTGCTGTCTCCTCTTACTAGCCGCGGTCCTGATCGTGGAGAGCTCCCAGCTAGACAGCTCCAGCTCCAAGGTGAACTCCATCAAGTCCACCCTGATGGGGGAGGCTCCAACTCAGGCAACCAACAGATCTGCAGGCATCCACCAGGGACTGATGCTTGCTAGCAGTAAGAAGGGCAAAATGCTAGAGCAGATGGGAAAACCTCCCAAGCACTATCACCGGCAAGGAGAGGTAGGACATCGCTTCATTGCTCGAGTGTCTGTCCATCTGTGTGCTGTATGTAAATTATTGTTAGTCTTCCCCTCACATTGTTTCTAGAGCTTTAATGTGCTAAATTAATTAATTTACTTCATTGGGCTTGCCTGGGACAATATAATCTCATAACTGGTGTTAAGAACTGTGCAAGTGGGAGCTGGGAGGTTTAAACCATTCATTTTTCTCTAATGGTTAATAACTGGTGGAAGAAAGAGCAATCTAAAAAACTATCATCTTCAGCATTTCTTTGTTTGACTGCTTCAAAAGGCTGCCAGAAGCAAAGGAAGAAATTTCTTGTCAACCCTCAAGACAATAAATGAGTTGAATTTGAATAGGTGAGGAAAATTTGAACGGGAAGTAAAAATCCACAGCAGTGAAACAAACTTGGTTTTAGAAATCACGCCTGGCAAGCTGATCTCTGGTATCTTGATCCTTGGTGAGAATAAAAAATCGTGCTACGCCAGTGGTATAGTTTAAGGTACAGTCATTTGTTTAATAAGACAGAAAACAAATTCTTGGTTTCTTGTCCAGAATATGCTCCAGTGGTTGTGGAAATTTTATTTGGTTATGAGAGTTTGAATGTAAAGAAGAAAGAAAAGGTTATAGAAAAAAAAGGTTCTAGGAAAAGAAAAAAAAGACCCTGACTTGCTTGTGCAGTCTTCTTTCCTCTCTACCCTGCCTGGAAACTTGGAAGTCTGGTAGAAAATAATCTTCATTCAACTATCTTTGTGCTAAACTATAAAGCAGCATTTTAAGCCATGAGTTCCTGTGCTTCCCTCTCAAGTCTTAACTTGGATGGTATGAATGTTGCGTGTTGTGATGTTGAAGGAAGTAGACTTCTTCAGAAAATATAGATTTTATTGGCTATTATTAGTGTATCTAAATACAGCTGCTTTTCATAAGCAACAGTGTAGCAGCAAGAGAGCTGCCAACATTCAGCGCTAAAAAGGCAAAATACTCAATGCCTGAAGGGTCTGTACTTGCTTAAACTTTTCCTTATAGCAGCAGAGAAGCTGAAAATTCAAGTAATCCACTGAATTTGCCAAAGTGTTTCACATCAGCTTCCTAATAATTGAATGTTATAATTTGGTTTTGTGTGCAGGCATAATAACAGTAGTGGTGGTTTTATTTTTTGTGTGTGAGAAATTTGTTTTTAAATTCCTCCAAGCTTTCTTTCCCTAGCCACTCAACTGTTTTATAATTTACCCAGAATTTGGTTGCCTCTCCTTACCTCTAAGCAAAGTTTAGCAAGAGATGCTGCGATGAAGTTTCATATCACTAAAGTACTGTGCTCTTTTCTAGTTCACATTGTGCTAATTACTGTGTTGAATCACCTTGAGGAGATAGAGCTGCCCAATGCACCTTCTTATATGTTCTCCTTGGATTCTCTTTTGTTTTCCATGTGTTCACAAAATGTCAAAATACAGGTCCCATTTTACCACTGAGTGTTACTGGTCTTTTTGTGAGTCTGTGCTGCACAGCCTTTGTGGTTTAGGGAAGTCTTGCCACCTTCCCCTGTGTACAACATCCTCAGTGTTTCACTGTGTATTCAGTCCAATGTTGAGAATAATAGATTATAATTCACCCAGTTCCTGAAAAACAATTTGTGCTGCCCACTGGTTGTATTTGCAAGATTTGCCCCTAACTTGCCAGCCTGGACTGGGATTTTCTGGGCACTTCTAGTTATTGGTTTGAACTCACAAGGCACACTTCAAGTGAAAGACAGCACTGTAAGTATCTGTAGTGGTAGAAGACACGTCATGCATGTTAAGATTTCATGTTTGTAGCATAAGCAAAGACCCCCAGAGAATTGGTGGCTGTGACTCCCAGAGAGCGAAGCCTGACCTCCCATCAAGGGCTGTCAGCACTGAATTTACCTTCTCTCCCTGAGACTCTGTCCCCAGATCCTGTGTGGCCTCACACAGATGTATGTGAAAATGACACAGATTTGCTCTCAATAATTCTAGATGCTGCTTTTGGCCATCTGCCTAAAGCAATGCAGTTAACACAGAATTGCAATAAAAAGAAGAAAAGAAGGGAAAAGACAAGGAAAACAAAAAGGAAAGAGAGGAAAAGAGTGGGGAAAAAAAAGAGCAGAAAAGAGAAGAAAGGAAAAGAGAGGAGAAGAAAGGAAAAGAAAAGAAAAGAGAGAAAAAGGAGTATCTTTTGTGAAAAAGTTTTCTCTTTGGTGATACTTCCAGCTGTAGGGCTGGTAAGCCGCTGCGTTTTTTAACAGCGGTGTCACGCATATCAACCAATTAAGACATGACATTTTCATAATCTTTTTTAAAGTACTCTTTTATTATGTTATTGCTTAATTTGTTTAGATTATGGGACTTTGCACTGAAGTTTACCATGCCACTTGGAAAAGAGCAGGCCTAGGCTTTGCTTTCTGAAACAATCTGTTGAATTAGTGGAATTTGTAATGTCTCAAAAGTAAGAGTATCTTTTGTACCTTGGCAGCATTAGATGGTGAGTTGAGTGTCTTGTTTACAACTAGGAAATAGTTTTAGTAAGGACCAAGGATGTGCAAGTTAAAAAAAAATTAATAGAATTTTGCTGTTGTGATGGCTCTGAGCTGTGCTTTCAGCTCTGCACATACACGTGGTGGAAATCACCAAAACTGATGAAAGGACCATCAGCCCACAACCTATTGGCTTTTCAATTACTTTAATTCTCAGGACTTGGAGCAACTTGGGAGTGTTTAATCAGCAATAAATCAACCGATACAATAGTTCATGGCTTATCTGGAGTGTTGATGTTTTTCAGCTGGTAGTTACAGTGCTTCTGCCCAGAAAGGGAAGATCCAGCGCTCTCTTGTCAGGCAAAGTTCCAGTCCAAATTAATGAAAATACTCACATGAGCAAAGCAAGCTGATCCAGCTTGCAGAGAGACTGGCGGGGCAAATGTGGATTTTAGTAAGACTTAACATTTTTATGTCTTTCTGAGGAATATTATTTATTTTCTGTTCTTATTCCCTTTACTGCCTTGGATCAGCCGAGAATGAGAAGCACTGATGTGCTAAATCGGTGAGATTTCATTCTCTTCACTGTTCTTTACTGTTGCGCCTGCTTTTCCTTTCCTGCAAACTGTTAATGTTTCCCCAATTTCACAGAGAATCAGAAAGTATCTACAGCATTTGCACAAGGGAAAAATATGCTCAGAAATAGTATTGTACAGTGCATGCTAATCTAGGTTACTTTGGGGGGGTCAGGATTATATACTGTCAGCTATTTATTTTCTTTCAGAACTTGATTTAGAGAAATGCTTCTAGGGACATCCGACACGTCAGTTCTGTGACCTCTCTGTGAGAGTGTTCCGGATATATCCCCTCTCTAGGTAAATATGATACAGCGAATAGGATCATAACTGACAGTGAAGATAGATTAATTTTTCTGTGTGTTAGCTATAGCTTCCACTGTGTTTGGGCAAACTCTCCCATGTGAGTGCTTTAGCTCAACTATAGAGATGCAACCAGAAAGGAAAAATAGAACATATTGTACGGTAATTGAAAAGCATAGCCATTCCACAGATTCCTGGTTGATGACTTTGTAGCCTCTTTAATTCACTTCACCATCTTTTGGACCTCTTGCCTCTGGGTTGTAGTGCTCTCTCTCCTCTGAGAGTTGTCCCCTCCATCAATGCTGGGGTTTGCACACCTTCACACTCAACTACCTTTAAAGATCTGGTAGGCTGTGACCTACCAAACTTTATTTCCAGCTGTTTTCCTTCTTTAATCCATGGGTGCTGTTATCTTCTCACCTTCCCACCTCCTGGCCACAAGCCGTTGTTTCAGCTCATTCCCCAGCAAGATGTGGCTCTCATTCCCTTTGTCCCTTTGCTGCTGCATAGCTGTTTGGGTTTGTGCTTCCCATTGACACTGTCCCTTCCCCATGCACATGCTCGGAGCAGTAGCAATGAAGGGAAGAACTGGGGCATCCAGGAGAGGGAACCAGCACATCCATGGGGCTGACTAAGCGGTAATGATGTCTGGAAAAGGGAGAGAGGAGTGAAAAGCTGGGACAAGTTTTAGCGCTGCAGAGGCACAATAGAAAGCTATCAGATAAGCCTTAGTATTCCAAATGCACTTGGTTTAATGTTAAAGATGTGTTTATTTTTTTTAAACTCTATTGCAGCTTGAGCTAAGATGTTCGAGACCACAGAAGCCAAACCAAAGAGGCATTTGTTCAAATGACTAATTTGATACTGATCTCATACCTATTAACGCATGGACATACATGTGTTTCTTGGACAGGACGTAGTTACCCACAAGGACTTGCTAGAAAATATTTGGATGATGCTTTGTAGCGAGTAAAACAGCATGAGATGTAGTAATTGAATGCAGTGCCCTGACAATGTTACAATAAAATGTACCAAAGACACCAAAAATGTAACCACAATATCTTAAATAGCTGGCAACCAAGACAGTAAAAAATTATTTCTTCATGGGATTAAAAATAAATTAATTAAAATAACTAGAAATTACATGCAGCAATAGCTGCCTTTTATTTTTTTTTTTTAGTTTTAAAAAATATAGAATTGCTAAATCTGCGGAGGTCACCAGAGAATTAATTCTTTGCTCTTGCCTTTTGGTGTTAGAAATCTGGGTGACATACTGGTTTACTGGCAGCAGTCTTGCTAAATAACCTACTGGCTTCTCTCTTAATTACAAAAAATGGGATGCAGAGTATTATCTCCTTCCTGGGTCATGCTTGGTGTCCCCTTCAAATTGTTATTATAAACTGACTTCATAATATAGAGCAAAAGCTCCTATAAAATAGCTTTACTACAAGTATTTCGTATTAGCTTTGCAACAATGCCTAGAAAATTTCTAGAACTTGATGTGCTGCTGAGTGTGCAAGCACTTAGGAAGAGTCAGTATGGAAAGTCTGTCAGAGCTTATTGACAACACAGAAGATGATGAAGCATGATTAGATTTTCCCCTCAGAAAAATGAGTCTGATTAACTCATTATGTTTGATTAACTGATGCTTTGCAGATGCAAATATAGCACAAGTTTAATTTTGATCTTAATTATCTCAACACCGGATGTATCTTGCAAGCACTTCATATCTCATGGCTTGTCAGTAGAGCCTTTGGTCCTTTTACACTTGTACTTACAAATGCCTCACCCTAGAAATGTCATTCAGGAGGAATTTAACTCTGCAAAGGAGGAGCACCATGAAGCTTCTGCTTCTGTTTGTTTCTCCAGCACTACTTTCCTCTCTAGGTTTCGTATATCTGCTAATTTTTTAAAGTATATCCAAACAAGTTTTGCACATATGTAAAAATGTTAATTTGGAGAACACCTTCAAAGCAGAGAGAAGTCAGGTTCCTACCAGGTTCATGCTGCTGCCCACGTGCACACACTGGTTGTGGCCGGCAGGAATCAGGGTGTGGTGGGACACGCTTGGAGCCAGCAGCCTCTGCTTGGCCCATCATTGCCACGGGGCTTGTCACCACGTCCTGTCCTGATGCTGTGGAGCTTTGTGTTGGTTTTGGCACTGCAGTCATGGAACATTTATGATGGGTTTGAGGAGCTGAAGTTCGTATGATGCCACAGACATGGTGGAGAAAGCTAGAAGCCACCATTCTGCTTTTCCTGCATTGGTAAAACTCCGAGTGTATTAAGAATTTTATATTTATTCTCTTTTTTAGTGAACTGATTATAATTCTTTGTAAACCTCTGTCTTTTACTGCTGTATTCTAGGCTGTGTTTCTGGTACTTTTAGGTTGAAATCTATAGGAAGCTTCTATGAGCTTCATATCCATGGATGTGAAAGGCCAATACAAAAGCCAAGAAGATCAGAAGGTTTGTTTTCCTACTCTTTTAAAATTAATTTTGCCTGCAAAAGTTTTAATTTTCATTAGAGACCACGAACCTTCATCTCTTCTCTTTCCATCAGGTATAAGATGTGCAATGGCAGTGCGTGTCCCCAAACCATCACTTTTCTGCAGTGTAATTTTTTTTCCTTTTAAGGTCAAATTTATTCTAAAGGAAGTTTTAATGAACACCAAGCAGTTTTCAAATGGTAATGAAATGTGAAAACAGATGGATTTATGATACTTCCAAGCTAATTGCAGAATCCTTTGCTCTTGAATGGACTACAGAAAGTAGTGTTAGAGAGAGAGTGAGACGGCTTAAAAGGATACATATGTTCATGCTAAAGGACAGCATAATACTAAATCACAGCAATCTTCAAACAAAATAATGAGGTTTGTTCATCTTAGTTACAGTTTTCTTAAATCCACCTATGATTTATGCATTTGTGTTCACACAAACAGAACTTGAGTTATGAAAATAAATGAATATAAACACACAGTGGGAACATGGAGTTCGCTCATTCAGCAGCTATTTTGTTCTTTCTAACGGAAAGAGCAGAGTAATGCTATGAAAAAGAAAAAAAATGCTTAAAAGTTGTTGGGTTTTCCCCCCTCAAAGCACATAAGCACACGGTTCAGCCCCTTGGGACTTTCTTAAAGCTAAGCTTTGATATGATTGAATTTTCATATGCATAGTAATGAATCTTTGAGACATGCATGTTGCACATGTGTAGTGCAAATGGCACTGGTTTAACATTTTTAGCAGTAAGCAAAGGCAGACTGTTCTGCACATGCTTGGGAATGAGGTGTTGCTTCACTCTGCAAGCCCTCTGCTTCATTCTCTGTGCATCATGTAAGTGTGAACCAGGCTGTGCATGCTTTTAAAAGCATATTTATCGGTCCAGTGAATGAGAGGACAGGGTTCAGTTCTACGTGTTTTGGCAGCTTGCCTTGAGTAAAGCAGTGACTTGCTGTCAGCATGATCTCCTCTCTGCAATCTGAAATTACTGTAGTGGAGATCTCTTAAAGGAACTGTGAACACAATGCGTTTATGTTGCAGCAGGAAACTTCTATTCTTGGAATCTCATTCTTAACTAGAACGACATCAGGGAAAGTAATGAATTTGATGGGGGAAGATCTCCTTTATTTTTCCTTTTGCACAGAGCAAGGTAGCTTCCAGAATTGTTTGGTGGCGTTTATTTGTTGGGTTTTTTTGGTTGTTTTTTTTTTTTTGCTATATGTTCCAACAGAAAATGGTCCACCTCTTCTTGACAGTCTGAAAACATGCTAAACTGGACATTCTGCTGTGGCCTGACCTGTCAGGGTTAGCATATACTGCAGTGTATTTGCCATATTTCCTTGTTTCTTTTCTTTTGGCTTGAAAATTAGAGTGCAGAGCCCTCCCACCCAGTTTATTGTGGACTCAGGATGCTGTTTTCTACCTTAAAAAATAAAATTTCATGCTTCTCTCTATCTTTTGGGGTTTTAGGCTGCCCACACAGAGACTGAGCTATGAGTCTTTTACTCTCCCTTTGGTAGGAGTACTGGGTGGGTACTTCCTCTCTTTCTTTTTCAAACATCATCTCCCCGTCATTCTTCAGGAGGGCAGGAAGGAGACAGAAGATATCAAATGGTCATGTTTTACCAGACCTGCCATTCTTAAATTTCAGTTTATCACCTGCTCAGGTAGCAATAACGATACCATCTGACTCATATAACCAACCATTGTGTGTGAGCTGAACACTATGGTGTTGCCCAGCGAGACTGAAAGTTGTTCTTTCAGACCTATTCAGTTGCTGTTACTCCCAACAAAATTAAGTTTCCATTTGTATATTATTCATAACCAATTCCTGTGGTAGGGGGAGAGAGTGGGTGTAGGTCAGAACGGAAGAATGGAAATTTTGGGAACCAAGGAAGGACCATGAAAACAGGAGGTTGCCATCCTCTCTCCACACTTTCTCCATGTGGAGCCAAATGTTGATGCTGCCTCGTGTCATCTTACAGGTAGAAAGGAAAACTGCCTAGGCTTAAAAGTCTATTTTATATTTTGGTGGTAGTACTAAACTGCTTAGCTGCATAAAGTGTTTTTGTAGTTGTTTAAATAAATACAGAGTTTTTAAAATGCTCTTTAGGAATGCTTGTAAACTTCTGTGCTTGGATTTGTCCCCATTGCTATCTTCCAGACATCCCACTCCTCGCCAGGAAAATGGCTTTTTAACAAGAAGAATCCTCTGGAAATTACTTTCTGAGGGGGTCCTGGCCACAGCAGCTGCAACAAATTGCCACTGAACTTCAGTCCCAATTGTTTTTTATTGCTAAAAGGATAAGTGACCAAGTGAATACTTGTATTATAGCTTCACGACAGTTTATTAAGTATCAAATTGTAGTGAGTGATGTTGTCTAACCAGAAGATTAAGGTTTTCTCTGTGGAGAAAAATTTCTCTCAGACTTTTTACCAATGCTTAAGCTGCAAGAGGGTGGGAAAGTCCTGCCAATCCCAAACTGTTCTGTGGTTAGGCTGGCTTAGGATTTTCCTCTGCTGGGGCTGATCAGTGATGTCAGCACAGGCAGAGCCATAACAGCACGAGGCAGCCGAGAAGTCACGGCACCACAATCCATTGCGTGTTGGTCCATCCCCTGCTGAGGAAACAAGTCCACGGGGGGCATTTCCTGAGCAAGAGGGTTTTGAGTAGCAGCACATCTTGAGCATAGCTCAGATTATGCTAACTGGGAAGCATTTTTGGCACAATTTTCCAAATAAGCAACACAGAGGCCAGGAAGGTCAATAAAGGATGGAGCAAAACCTTGAGATGGTACAGGAGGCGTGCTTGTGTCTTTGAGCAGGATTTGCCACCTGGAAAGGAGGTGCAGGTCTTCTTGCCTTCCTCTCAGCCTCTCTGCTCTAACTTTGAGGATCCCTCCTTCCCCAGACATGCTGGCCTCACTGTCGCTGCTGTAGGTCTAGGACTTGGGTTCGGTTTTGTCCATTACATTTCAAAGGATGATGCCTTTTCTTAAGCACTATCCTCTTAAGTTATCAGTGAAGAATAGATAAGAGAATCTTTATTTCAGGCATACATGTGCACTGCAGGTGTGAAGGGAACTCTTAAACTGTTTATGAGTGCACAAAGCCCCATGAACAAAGAGGGCAGAAAAGAACGTTGTCATTTTAAGGGAAAATATGTTTTAAGGCCCTGTTAAAAAATAAAGCCAAAACAGAACAGCAAATGGGCTGCAGATTGTAAGAGGGATCAGTGCTCTGAAAATCTCTGCTTTTCTGAACAGACTTGTCCCACAGGCAGTCCCAGTTAGCCAAGATGCCATTCAACAACGGAGCGGGTATCCACTGTCGGGCTCTTGTCTCGGAGAGTTACCCACAAAGTCCTCTTCCAACAGGAACACACAGGCGAGTAGGATAGCACTGCCTTAACTCTGTTTTAAAGGTTTTGGATGACTAGAAGTCAATGCATACATTGTACAAACAGGTGTGATCGTGGGGTGTGAGTTCCAGGTCTGGGGTGCCCTTGTCACTCTTAAGTTTGGTGGGATTGAAGTCTATTTTACAGTTAAAGGGTCAGAAGAGAAGGGTCAAGGATGGCTGAAATGAGAGAAAACACATTACTTTCTTTAACAGCCATGTGATGATATCTTAATTTGTTTGGAACAGCTCTCAGGTACACGGAGGGTAACATCCATAATGGTGGTGACAATTCAGTACCCAAACAAAAGGGATGTAACTCACTCTCCTCCAGCACTGTTTTCCAGCAGATGCACCAAATAAACTTGGCCACAATCACAAGTTCGTGCTGCCCAGAAATGCTACACTTCAGCTCCTTGCTCTGCAAAACGTGCTGCTTTATTGCCCTTCTTATCCAAAAAGTGCCACCCACTTCCACACAGAAAGCCATCTCAGAGGTTTGGCCTTTTTTATAGATAGGATGAACCTGAAATGTATTTATGTACCTAATTCCCTGCATGTTTCCAGTGTGAATTATGTTTTTCATGCCTTTGGGCAGTGGGGTCATGGTCTTTTCCATTCACAAGAGAAATTCAGAGGAAATTGTCTGCATCATCTCAGTGCAATGAATGCTCAGGGACGAGGACCTCTCTTCTCTTTCATCACCTATATCAGGTAGTCCAAATTTGGTCATCAGAATAGTTTGCTACAATTATTATTAAAGAAAAGTTAAATCAGAATAATTTATGCTGTTCCCTCAATGATGAAATAATTATATAAAAGATCAGTGATAGATCTGATCTAATGCAGCAGACACAGTTACTCTGGCCCTTCTCTCTGGATTCCAATCTTCATCTAGAGAAACTTTTTTCTTAAACCAGCATCTTTTTTTTTTCTCTGTAAAACTGGACAAGGATGCAGAGATGTTGCAAGGAGAGCCATAGAGCTTGTCTTTAATGAGCCTCTTCCTGACCCACCCTATGCAGAGCAGTTGACACATCATGTGTTGTGCAGCTGGGACGGCTACCCTGGCACATACCTCTGATATATGAACGTATTGACTTTGGCCTTTTGGAAGCCCCGGTCCCATGCTGTTCTCCAGAGTCATGTTTAAGTCATTTCCCAGATACTGTGGATATAGGGGCGGTAGGAGCAAAAGCTGAAGTGGAATTCATGAGTTCAGATTTAGCTGATTCTATGAAAACAGATTGCACAACACAGACTGACAGTTTCTGGATTCGATTTTCTCTCTTTCCTTGGTTTGACCTCCAGTGCTCCTTCTTTCAGCTGGTCAGTATTTGGTTCTGAAGTTGTAGAGTTTGTGCATTTGTGTGTGTGTGAGTGGTTTTTTTGTTTGAATTTTTGGGGAGGGGTTGTTGTTTTACTTTTGCAATGTAGTCCTTTAAATTTGAATTTTACCCCTTGATCAAAGGACAAGCCAGTTTCTGTGAGATAGCAGCTGGAGGGCTTGAAGGGTCCTGAGGTGGCACAGGGGTGAAATTCAGGCAGGATGATCCACAGTGCTGAGTAGTCTGAGCAGACAAGACCAGCCACGATTCAAAGCCAAAGTTCATGCTCTGTCAGTGGTACAATGCACATCTCTGTCCCTGCAGTACGGGGAGCTCGGCTGCTCTGGATGCTCTTGACTTCACTGGAAGTCTTTGTGCTTGTACTCTTTGACCATTTGTTAGTAAAATGGTCACTGCTTTTACTTTTGATCCCCTTCTGTCCTAAATGACCCTATTGTCGGGACATGAATTTAGAGTAGCTACTGCAGGACATGTTGTGAACATTTGCTTCTTCTAAAGTTCACTTTAACAATACGTTTCACCTGAATATTCTTCAGAACAAAAGAGTCTCTAAGGCTCTTCTGTCCTGACAACATGTGTGAGGCTGAGGCTTCCTTCTTCTTCCCAGCCTACCTCACAAAACACTCTCTCAATACACAACCTTAGTCATATCTATAAGTACAATCTCAAAGTTCATCTTTCAAAACAGCATTTTTTTACCAGACTAATGAGAGATCAAAATCAAATTACACCATTTTTGCAGTTCGAATATTTGTGCCAATGGAGGTATAGCTCAAGTACAAAAACTTTAAGGAATCTGAATTGCCAAGGGATAACCCATTTTGTAACTGATTAGAATAGCTGATAATTGATCAAAAATAAGCAGGGCTAAACTGCCACGTTTCACTATACAGGGAGGCTATAAGCAAAGCTTCACATAAACCTGTCAGGACTGATGCTGTTCACCTTATTGACATATGTTCTGGAAAATGGGGAACTAATGAGACACAGAAATTTTTACAACATTTATTCACAACACAGTAAGAACTTAAGTGGACCACAAAGAGTTGCAGTAAATGCCAGTATACTGACCACCTGAGAGATAAATACCATCGGTAAAATTCCATTTCTAATAGTGTAAAGCAATATATATGGCATAATGTGATGGCAGTTAGGCACATACAGTGATTACTTGTAATTGAGGGTCAATTTAGCTATCTTTAATGATGAAGCAGCAGCAGAGACAAAATTTAAATAATACTAAAAAATATAAAAATATGAAATCCAAGTGGAATATCAGAAAGTGGAAAAAAAGCCAAAAACAGAGAGTATTTTTGAACTGGTTCTAATTTCATGGTGCTGGATAACTGTTAAAAGATATAAAAGCAGTCAGGATTAAATGGAGAAGGAGGACAGCAGGGATCATCGTAACAGCAGAACTGGTTAAACACAGGAGACACTAAATAGAATGCAAAGGCCCAGTTTGGAACAGGAATGCCCATGGGAGAACAGGACGGAGAGAAATAAAGTCATGAAGAGTCAGGAGAAGGTGAGTGAGGAGCCATCGCTCAGTGTTTGCTGTAGAAGAGCCAAGAGCAGACAGTGTGAAATTATCAGACAGCCAGGAACTACTTTTTCATGTTGTGGAGCTCATTGCCACATGATGTAGTGGGAGCCATATGGAACTGCTCAAACGGAGAGGAGACAGACACAGAGACGAGAGATTGCGTTGGTAGGTACTGAACTTCCAGCTTCAGATCTATCTAAGTGACTGTTGCCTGAAGCTGGGAGAATGCATCTGGGAGAATTCCTTCTGTACTTGCCTAGGATCTTATTCCTCTGAGTATTTGCGTCTAGCAAGATGCTGGCCTGACCACTTTGCTGTGTTACATTACAGTAACTTTTATGTACTTTTATGCAGTTAATAATTTTTATCAACATAAGTATCAGTAAAAATTTGTCTTTTATCGGTATCATAAGTAGCCCAGCTTGTTACCCCAATTTATCTGGAAACTTAAGCATATCTGGTTCAATGTACTCATTTCTGTTGCTTTGTCTAGCTCTGTTAAGATGTGCGTATACAAATATTAAGCAAAAACTTGACTTCTGAGCTGAACCTGATCCTTTGGTCTTTGACAGTGGGCAGTGATTTTCATATCCTCTCCAATGCCCATGAACATCAGTGTTAATACTCCCACGAATACCAGTGTGGCTTTGTTGTCCACATTTTTAGTCAGAATGTTAAATAGTCCAAAGAAATTGCTGGAGCAAATGAAAAACATGACTACAATGCAAAGGAAATAGAAAAAAAGAAGAAAGAGGCAAAGAGGCTGAGAACAGATTTACAAAGTATGTAGCATACACAAGTCAGGGGAGACTTTTTGAAGAGTTTTGCTGCAATTTAATCAGCTGCAGAAGTAAATACTTTCCAAAAAGGGTAAGATTTTCATTACTCAGAATGAAGATTTTTGGGTTTTGGGGGGAACCTTTTGGCTTTTCTTTCTAATTTCCTTAAGAATTTTGCTAATGAGTAAATCCTTCCCTTGCAAATTATCATTACACACAGGGCTGAGTATCTTCAAACTTTTGAAAAGTCCGATGTTTCCAAAGTTGTTAGAGTTTTGATGGAAACTACTCTGATGCCAGGGAAGTACAGTGTTGGTTGGCTCTGTCTACGAGTAGATACAAAAAGCTGAGGACAAAGAGCAACTCAGGATTACAGTCAAACAACACAATCATCTCCTGTTTCATCCTTGAAGTTAATTTGACCAGAGATTTTAGGAGCCTAAATAGAAGTCACAGTGTTATAAGTGCTGGTATGTGTCTGTGTGTCCGTCTTTCCCTGCTTTCACCAGATCCTTCTCTGCATCAGGCAAAAGTTAGAGCTCACAAAATACTGTGTTCCCTCTGCTGTTTTCCCCTTGCAGCAGTCTCTGGTTACTATCTCTGACTTAATGAGTATTGATAGTATTAAAAAAAATTTTTTAAACCCTCCTTTGATCTCCTCTTCCACCTGCAAACTCCAAAACGGTTAAAAGCCGTGGTTAGCACACATGTTGAAATACTTTGGCATTCAGACTTAGATTCCAACCATCCAGGTTCAGTAAAAAACTTGGCAGAGCTGCTGCCTCTCCACTGTGCTCGAGAGCAAGATGTGACATCTTGTGACCAGTTGATTGATGTGAAGAGACTTGTCACATTTATGGCTAATGCAGCACGTGATTCTTGGTAGATGTGACCAAGTCCAGTCTGCTCCCTTCTCTAAAGCAGACATGGAAAGGAACTTGCTATCCTGAACTTGTCTGCTTGCTAAAATCTCTGATACCTTTTTTGCTGGTGAAAAAATCCCAACTAATGGTGTGTATTTGTTCATTCTGCTGTTTTTGTGCATGTAGCATATTAGCTATCTGAGTGCAGTGTTTTTAATGGCTGTGTGAAATAGCATTTACAAGGGCCACAAATGCTTTGTTGGTTGGACTTCAAGCATAATGTTTGGTTGGCTCAGTCATCAGTTATGGTAATTTTCTATGGCATTGATTCCAAAAACCTGTCAGTGTATGCCATCTGAATTTCCCTATCATGTAAAACTCTCCTCTTTGAAACAAATATATGATATTTTAAGGAGCTCAAAACATTTGGAAGATGATAACATAGATGACCAATCCAAATATTTACACAATGGAGAGTATGGGGAGTATTTTTAGAGAAGAGCAACACAGAAGAAATTAAATGTCATAAAGTTTAATAGGAACTGCACAGATTGAAAATGGTCCTGCTTAAATCAGCATGCCTTTAAACAGTACTTTTTCTAAACTTGCCTTGGAATATTTTTTTTTAAAGTTGCATACCTGACATATTTTCTACTTTTGGAACTACATTTTTTTGACAAAGTGTCCTGCTCCCAAAATACCTGGTAGCACCAGAACTTAGGAGTGCTTTTAGTGCTTAAAGGAAAACAGACAAAATTTTAATGGAAACTTCAAAACTTCATTGAGACTGCTCCATTTTCACATAAAAATTATTGGAGTAAAAGCTGTTTTTTCCTTTTTAATTGTTCAGTGTAATAAAAAGGTTTCATTTTCACAACTGGTACAGATTCAAAGCAGAACAATACCCTAATATATTGCAGATAGGAAGAATGTTTTGGGAACCTGCATTTGCTCTTGAATCAGCAGGTTACTGCTGCATTCATTTTCTGTCCTTCTCAGCTTTCATGCTCTCTCATCCATCTCTTTCTGATATTATATTAAACTCTTGAGTGTATAGAAATTTAGGTTCCCAGGACTCTGAATTAGACTGGAGCTCAGTTAATCTGAAAGACTTTTGAAACTGGGACTGTAATTCCCAGTTCATTCAGATACTTAATGATCATTTAATCTTCTGACTGTATTTCTACTTGCTCACTCACTTTTTACACAGTAGAAGTCAGTCAGTCTTCAGATCAGAAGCATATGGTACCCCTCCAGCAGACAAACATTTTCCACCAACATCTTGAAGAGAATGAAAATCTAAATAAATAACCCCCAAGGCTGAAAGCAGCCTATTCACCAAACAGTAATTCCACAGGAAAAATAAATGTTCAGCAAAGTGATCTTTCATTTGAAAATTGGATCCAGACTCTACAAACCGAGAAGGGTGAGCAACTGTGTCATAATGCAGTGCGATGCAGTTTGTCTGCAAAGGGTGCTGCCACAAGGTGCTAACGTTCTGCTTGTGGGGAAGCACAATCTGGGCAAAAGTTAAACAGTTTGTTTGTCAGCAAACTGTTGAAATTATGGTGCTATGAACGTTATCCCTCATGAATTATAAACAGTTAATGCATATGGACCATCCACCAACTAGTTCAGAATGATGCAATTCAGGACAGATTCATCTTTCAACACTTTGTTTTGAAAATGTAGATTTCTGTTCTTTGAAGAAAGGTGGTAAAACCATTATGTCTGGAAGGCAACAAAAATCAGTGTTTTAGGAAGGTCAGACACACAGTTCCATGTTTATCTTTTGTAGTTTCTTGGTAAATTAATCATTGCTGCCTTTTTTTCCACAAGGATAAGAATTCACTTCTTCCATGCAGCTAAGTTTAGTAGCAGTAGTATCTTACTGAGGATGGAGGGAGGAAAAGTAGTGTAAGGACTTAATGGCCAGTTACCCTGTCAAAATGCAGTGTTATAACTCTGCTGCCTCTTCAAACAGCCATGTGAATTTCAAATCCAAGGGTTCTTTTCTGAAAAGGAAAATCACCGAAGCTATTAAAACTTGGAAAAATCTCATTTTTCCTGAGTTGCACTGATTTTTTTCCACCTGCGCAAGTGCTCTGAATTGAAAGAAAATTTCAGCAGTAAAATAGTTGTAAGTTTGTGGTATTTGTAAGAGCTAAATCCATTATCTTTCTGCTCCAGTCTAAGGTGAATTTGTGCTTAAATAGATTTAGAAAGCAATTGGTCAGAAAAGGATTTTAAGAAGGCAACTAAAGCACTTCTGCCTTTAAAACGCTTCCAGAATTTTAGCCAAGGACATAATTTTGGGGTGGTATGGTTTTGGGGAGAATGTCTCTTGTTTTCCTACTGTAATAGCATATCCTAATTTGATATTTTTTATATTATATATGACATATATCTGTACATATGTGCATAAATATACTAAGACCATTTATGGTATGTGGATTAAGCAGGAAGTTTATAATTTATTTTTTGGGTTTTTTTTTACCAATACTCTGTTGTTATTAGAACTGCTTTTGCAATCTCTAGTACCAGGAAAAGGGAAAACATCATAAAAGAAGTTCAAGAAGTTTTCATAAAGACCCAAAACCTTCAGTTCTTGTTAGGGGAAAAAAAGGCCTTAAAGAAATTAGTTCTCTTGAAAACTAAATTATTCATGATTTTAAATTTAATTATTCAGTCTTATCACTGCTCAAAGAATAGCAAATTTCCTTTTCTAAATAGTTTTGAAGGTAAGGTTGGAGTTTGGAATTAAAGTAAAATTATTATAAAACAGATTGCTTTAAAAATGGCATAATGTGCTTTCATGTGTATTGTTTTCCAAAGTTTAAATTTAGTCAGTTCACAAACAGGATGAGAATTCTATCTCTTGGAGATTAAACCTTTCCTGGGATCAGGCTGTGTAATATTTCTGGTTCACTCATTACCATTAATAATAATTTTGTGATTGCCCTTTGGTCAAGAGCTTTGCTGTTGATGCACATGCTAGAGGAGATTATAATTATTTATCTGGATTAAGGTTAATAGGTATGATAAATGAGGGGAAATGTTTGCTGTGTTAAGGAAATTCAGAAAACATCTGATTTTAGATTAATCTGATGACACCATTTAACATATCCCTTACTTCAGCAACCTGATTTCAGGTGGAAAGGCTAGTTAAGGCATTTGTAGCACAAAACTAGTGTATCTTTGATTAAAGAAGCATTGTTGAAGCATAAACTAATTTCATCTTGAAGGGACTGCTTTGACTAGGGTCCCCCCCCAAAAATAACCACAGTAATAGTAAATGCAACATTGATCTCATATAGCTGTACAAGAAATCTGAATTGTTAAGTACAATCTGACTACTTAGTACTGCTTGTCATATTCCTGTGGAAATGAGTGGGAAATTACTGATTTCTACCAATGGCAAAGCTGGCCCTGCAAATAACTTTATATTTTTTAAATTCCTATAATTTCAAACTACAGTGGCACAAAACAAACCTGCATTAATTCTTTCCTCTTATAAGTGCACGTCTTGGCATATCTGACATCTAGCAGTAGTCAGGAATTGCAGCCAGCCTTCTATGTCTGTTTTTGTAAAATTGTATGTCAGTTGAAACTGCCTTACAAATATGTGTTGTCTTTGTCTTACTCCTCAGCTTCAGAGTCACATTTTAAAACATAGCTATAATGCTTGTTTGCTTGTATAGATAGATCTGTTAGCTGGTGCTTCTGTCTCATGTTTATCGTGAAAACTCACTGGAAAACTCAGTTGGTTACATAGAATTATTTCTAAGCCACTTCCTACTTGGTAAGGTAAGGATGGGATTGATAATACAAAGAAATGTTCATTTGATGTGTGGTTTTGTGACTCACTGGGTAAAACTGTTTATGCTGTGTGACTCCAGTAGGTTTTCAAACAACATCAAGGAGATATTTATTGGCACCGCTGTTTTTGTGGCACTGAGAGAAGAATAAATAAGTGTAAAGGAACAGCTGTTTGAAGTTCTTCTAGGAGAATTTAAATCCCATATTGTCCAACAATGTGAATGAGTCTGCATTTGAATGCTAAACCAGAAAGGTTTATAGTGCATATGGTACCTATTTGAATTTTTTAAACGTCTAATTTCTGCTGTGGAAATGGAGGCCAGCTTGAGTTATTTATTGTGGGATGCAGAATGAAATCACGACCCTTTGCAGGGACATGTTAGAATCCCTGCACCATTCAGCCAGTTTTCTCCTGTCACACCTACTTAAATTTTCAAAAAGAAGCTTTAATGTATTGAGTGTGCTCTGGATCTTACTAGTTCCGAGCACTTATGACAGCTTTCAGAGATTGCTGGTGGCTCCCAGTAGATTGTAATTCTAGAAACAGGAGCCTGATGCTAAGCATCACCACCTGTTCTCCATTATTTTCCTTCAGAAGAAAACAATGCAAGTATAAGATTACACACTAATGGAACCCATTTTCACTAAATAGGTACATTTGGTCACATGTTATTTGGTGGCCCATAAAAGAAAAGAAGGAAAATAGTAAGCTGTTTTCAAAAGGGAGAGGCAAATAAAATTCAAATTAAGAGTTTCCTAACTAGGATGGCTAAACCGAATTCTTACACAGCAGGTATACTGATATGCAATATGTAAGTACGTACAGATTGTTGGAATAGCTGTGTTTTCAATTTGATTTGTTGACATATCCTAAAAGGGTTTGGACTTCATTCATCTCTTTGTAAAATCCACTATAGAATTAGATTTGAACCTTTTTGGCATTTGCACTGAATTCCTATTTCTACTTTTCTTAAAACAATGCAGGTCTCGTCTCTAACCAAGGTTTCTCTACTGCCCCTCAGTAGAAAACATTGTAAGCAGATGTAGCACAGTTATAATGATACTTGCAAATTATGTAGTTGTTTGTTATATTCTGTTATCATTTGCTATGTACCAGCATGGTCCCATGTTATATCTCTGCTATATACTCATGAGACATATATCTAGATAAGTGAAGGAAGGTTTAAAATGAGCTCTTCACTGCTTTTCTTATAGGTGTTAGCATGTGCATGTAGGCAGTACATTTTTGAAGCATGGAAGCAGGTGTATGTCTCCCTCCCTTGGAATCCTGAACATGTCAGCATTCACATAGAACCTGTGATGGCCTGGCCTGCTCGGGTACTCGCCAGTCCTGGTTTGGGGTGCAGGCCAGCCACTAAATTGTATTTATATATCTACTTCTTAGTGCTTCTTGTTGCTGTTTTTCCTTTTGCTAATGTCTTGTTCCTAAGACCATTCTAAATAAAGCAGCTTTTTCTTTTTTAAAGAAGATTTTTCCTGCTTGTGACGCTTGGTGATTCTTCTCTGAGAATCCACGTCAGACTGTCGGTAGCCTTTAAGCAGTCCTGCTTCTTGCAAACTCTTCAGTAAAAAGTGGTGGGTTTTTTTGAGATAACGTGCTTTTTGAGGCATGTTAGTTCCTGATTTTTGAAAACAAGGTTGAGCAGTTAATTGAATGGCACCAAATGGAGGGTAATTTTACCCACTTCTTGCACCTTTGGCAAGATGAGGTGTTATTAGCAGTGCCTCTTTGCTGTGTTCATGCTTGGGAGACAAACCCCTCTGTCAATAATACCATCAGAATGAATGGGGCCATGTGTATAGGACACTTTATAGCTACTTTAAGTAATTTTCTGGAGTAGGTTTGGTGGCTGTGTGAGGCAGCTTAAATGGCAGTTCTGTCTCAGCCCTAATTACCAATGGAGAAAGACTTAGGATCAAGCCTTTGCTCTGGTTTATTCTCTCAGATGTGTTTGTCCTGTAGTATTGGACTGGAGTCTTAACTCTGAAACTGGAACTGAGGTTTTGCTCAGAGGAAGTAGAAGTAGATTTATGGAGTGCTCTACAGCTGCTTTTTCTGAATGAAGTACTGGTCTAATGACATTTATTCATGGACTTGGTTTGTCTGCAAATCAGATTATTTAAGCTCGGTAAGAGTTTCATTTCAGATGTACAAAATGGATTTTGGTGGACATTGTCAGACCATGACATTACTCAGTACACAGATGAGTGGATGTGGTGTTTCAGAAAAAAAGACAGACATGGTCTTGACTTTTCTGTGCGTAAAACAAAGCATTTCTATGCCTCTTTTCAAAAGTTTGTCCAAGTTGCTCTAAAGTAACTGAAAGTGAATGCTCCCAACTAACACAAAATTTACATTTCATAATTTTTCTCCTGTCATGTATTGGTAACTTGCTCTTCAAATCTTTTCTCATGACTATGTCTGTAATGAGTAAATCTATTGTGAAGCTCAGTGAAACCATGGGATCACTGTGAGGACTTCCTAGGGAGAGATTACAAGATCATGGCTTTTTAGCCTTTTGATTTGCCAGATAACTTTAAACCTTCATTCTTATTTTGGCTGGAAAAGCCCCTTTGTAGGCCAGACACAAAATTTCCATTTGTTTACGTCAGGTTTTTTCTCACAGAGCAGATAACAGCAGTGCTGGATTCAACATCTAAAAGCTCCCTGGCAGGATGGGAGCCTGCACCCAGCCTGATGAGCACTGTACAAATAGCTTTGCTGTTATTCATGTAGCTTGCTAATACAAACAGTGATCTGGGAGAGTCATGGACAGAGTTCTGCCTAATGGAGTCTCATTTAAGCTGTGGTTTGCTGCTTTTCTTTTGAACTTCTCAAAAGTCTTTCTTGAGTTACCCTTGATAGGAATGATAAGGGTACTACTGCACGTTCCTCAACAAATCTGTAACACAGAGGGTGTTTTTCCATTTAGATGGGTGTGTATTTACATGAAGGTTGGGCCTAAGATGGAGTCTCATTTCCAGACCAGATGTACTTTGACTTGAAGACTCTAAGATCATTAACTTTGATTTTTGGTGTATTGTAAACAACTGTGGCTTAGCCATGAGTAAAAAGCAGCTGACACTGAAAAGAAATGAGAAAAGAAAGTCCACAAATGTTTGTATAAATAGCTGAGAGAGGTGCTGGGGAGGATCCTGGCACTGGTATTTTGCTCTTAGCATGCACTCCCTACTGGCCATCACTCTGCAAACAGCTGCGTCTTAGTGGTGTGACAGATTGTTTCACTGCTGCTAATGCAGATATTTGTCAGTGCCTTCCATCTCCCTTCACTGAGTTTTGTAATGAAGACTTAAAACTACAGCAGAGAAATAGGTCAGTGACTGCGAGGGGATGTGTGTGTAGACCAACTTTGTCCTCTGTTTAAAGAAAAATGGACTAACTGCACTAGGATGTGCTTCTTCCTTTATTTTGCCGGGTCTCATGATCAAGCATGATAAGTCTTGTTAATACAAGACAAGGAAAAATAAGAAAATATTTGGAAAGGGATGTTTTGGAGCAGAATGATTATGTTCTCTCAGAATGTGTTAGAAAAATAGCAATGTAGTTGTATTTTATGTTCAAGAAATATTCTGAAGCATACATAGGCCTAACTGATGGACAGTACGCTTATATCGTGTTTTACTGAGGGACTTGTCAGTATCCGTGCTTGTGCTCTTTCACACGGTCAGCCTGTAGGCTTCAGCATGACTGCATTGGTTTAACTGAGGAAAAAAATCGCTTTTATTGAATAAACCTGGATAAATATACTTACATTAGATCATACTTTTGCAAGTACGCTATGCGGTATCTAAAGCTTGAGCTAAGTATTGAGTAATTCATATACCCTATTGCTGCAGCTGAAGAGCAAGGCTGTGCCCCAGGGCCTCGGTTTAGAGAGCTCCTCTTAGTAGGCAAAGTGCTGATTGTTCCTATCTCATATGAACCTTTGAATTGGTTTCAAGGAAAATCCACCAGATCTAGAAAACACTCTTAACTTTTAAAGACTGATACGTAGTTACTTTGTGGGCTGATTTTCCTACTTGGGAAAAACTTCTCAGGACAATGGGAATTGTGCCTGTTTTGAGAATGAGTGGTCTGAGAAAGCAGTCATTTTATGTTTGGGGTTTTTTTCCCTGTGTTTTTTCACAAAACATGCAAACACTCAGATGAATTTAGTCACTTGGGTATGCAAAGAGCTGCCTAGTGGGTTTTGCAGCTCTTTCAGCAGAGCAGCTGTGTAACCACCACTGATGTAAGAGTTGGTTCAGTGCAGGTGGAGAGAAATCCTCAAGCCCAAGTGCTCATCAGAGCTAAAGACATGGCCCAGTGGGCACCTTGCCAGGGAAATGGGCTGTCTCATTATTTTAATTCCAATGTATTTGGAGCAGTCCTGTCTCCTGGAGAATTAGAGGAACAGGAAACTTAAAGGGAATTGCTTGACTTGGGAAATACCCTTCTCATGACTAAGGAAAAACACAAAGTGTTCATTACTTTTCTGTGATGAAGTACTTTTAATTCATGTCAGTCTGGTCTGCTTTTCTGCCTCCTTGCCATGTAATAGGAAAATAATCTGTTGCCCAAGAGGTGAATCATGCTTTGTGTACAGTAAACTATTACAAATGTGCTTATATTATCAGAAGCATAAACATGTAAATAGCATCAAGCGTTTGAATAACTTCATTACTGCTAGTGAACTACCCAAGACTTAGTTATAAATATTTTTATCTGTCTAATTCAAATTTTTTTTTTTCCTGGAGTGTGAAGTATAGGAAAACAGTAAATCATATCTCCATATCTTCCAGAAAACACTCTAAGAAAAAGTAAGTAAGGAACCCTTCCTTTTTCATAATCACAAAGCCATGGTCAATATTTGGTTTCAGCATGAAGTTTAAGGAGAACTCTGCACATAGCCATGCTCTAAAATTTTTTTGCCAGTTGTTAAATAGACTAAGTTTGTCTGTAAAATATGGTTTAGAAAATCAAGTTATATTCCATGGGTATCGCTCAAAAGTGGGATACATTTTTTCCTACTTGGCTGGCAAATGTGGCCATCTTGATTTGTGTTTTTGTCTCTCTATAAAGGAGATAATTGTTACAGTCACTATCATATTTAGCACATCTGAAAGGAGGGGTACAAATTGAGAAAAAAAGAAATAATCATACAGTTAAATGAATTATTTCTGTGCTGTGAACTTCTTATGTGGCCTTGGCACACCAAACCATTTAAACCTCACTACCTTGGGTCCATCTGCTTAAAAGAAAGAAGAAAGGAAAAAGAAAAGGCAGACCAAACCAATGAAGTAAAACACTTAAAATCTTTTCTGCCCTTGTGGGTTTTGCTATGTAGGCTATCTAGCAGGTAAAGGACCAATCATGTACAATTTTAAGAAAGCATAGCACCTAGACACTGCCTCTGGGCAAGGTTACAATGCCAACAAGAGGAATTCGTATATAGGATGACTCTGTGTTTGCACTCCAGGGCATTTAAATGTGAAAAATGCCTGCTAACGAAGCGTGCAGTACCCTGGGGAATGCAGCTCATGCAGAATAGAAGTTGTCAAGAAGGTGGTGCAGTATTACCATGGTTCCTGCTTCTTTGCCTTTCCTAACAAGAATCAGATATACACGGAAGTTTTCACTACAATAAAGTTGCAAGAACTAAAAAGTAGTATCAGGTTGCTGCATCTGGCTTAGCTTTAGAAGTGGAAATATAGTAATGGGATAAACGAAAGGGCCACCCACTATAAAGTGTGGGTGACCAGTATAAGGAAAAAGCACCCCCCACCCCACCCCCCCCTTTAATGCTTATTTATTCCAAAGGCTGTTACAAAGAAATTGCTCTCAGTCTGATGTAGTGCCAAACATAGGGGATTAAACTTTTTAATGACTTTCGTTGACCAACATCCAAGACATCTAGGAACAAAGTAGAGATTCTGTAACTCCACATAAAGAATATTATTTTCAGACAAGAAGAGAGTGCTTGAAAACATAAGTTCAGAAGATAGGATAAAAGGTAGCAGGGAAGAGGATAAATGCAAGTCTCAGCAGCAGAACCATTTATTTTGAGGGTGAAGAACAGATTTATAGCTAATTCCATGTTAAATACCAGAATTCTAGGTAATTGCATGCTGACAATGACTACAATAGGACAATGTCCACTTTAGCTTGATTCTGAAATTTTAGAGGATTATTCTTCCTTCTTTCTTCCCCTCTCTTTTTTTTTTTCACTTCTATCAGATTAGGTGGGGTTTCTCTTCTACAAATTTGATGTTTTCTGAAATCCTACCATTCTGTCTCTTTTGTGTTATGGTCCCTAGCACTGAAGGAAGTCTTGCTTGAAAATGGAAAGGGGCCCATAAGATTGAGAAGAGGGTGTAGTCGGAGTGCAGTGCCTGGAATGAAAGATGGTCCCCCAGTGACTATTGCAGACTGAAACTAAGAGCAGTCTCCACAAACTCAGGGGCTGCAGACATAAATGTAGTCTGAAGCCACCCTGTTCTTGCCTCCTGGACTGCATGTGCTTGCTCTCTCTTCTGAGAATTGGGGTCTGGGTTTGTTTGAATTAATAGTGAAGTCATTACACTATGTAAATACGTTAGTCTTCATCTGGTTTTACTCACAAGCCATTCTTGCCTTGCTGTGCTGTTCCTGTTTTCTTGTTTGTGCAAAATTAACCAGGAGCATTTTAAAAGAAAAGGGGGAGAAAGGGTGAATAGTGTTGAAACCTTGATTGCTACGTTATTTACCACAGGCTGAAGTTTGGTAGGCAGTTCCAACTTAATCGTATAATAGGAGTACAATGGCGTTTTTAATGAAGCTTTTAGGGATCCTTTCTCTTTGTCGTCTTTGGCCTTCTTTGAGTAAACTGTGATAATTTGCCTTAATAGCCTAGTATTACAGTTTTTCATTTTGATCTTACTGAGGAGTCAGCTGAGCAGCAGTATGAGTCTAAGCATTTCACAGAGGTTGCCTGTGCCCTCAGGGTTGCCTGTGACCATGCGTTTTCCCAGGACAGCTGGTTTTTTGCAGGTAGTCCCACTGCATAAGCACTGCTGGTTCCTCATCCAAGCACAACTGCTCCTAGAATGAGTCAGAATGAGGAGCTGCACTCTCATATTTTAATTCTTCCTGTTGCTACGAAAAGGAAAGCCCCAGGCTGCATTATTGACTTGTCCTGTTTCTCAGTCCCACTCACCCAGACCAATTGTAAAAACTGAAGAAATATTAACTTTTTTGTTTCTTTCTTTTTCCTTAAAGCTCATGGACTTCTGTGGCAATGCATCTGAATCATCTGTGGTACAAGAGACTGGGAAGTGGGAGGTGATGCATGTGCCCCAAAGTTGTTTATTTGTTCCGACAGTAAAGCTGGACCGATGGACTTTTGATGTCTAATTTCAGTTCTCTGTAGATGCTTTGGCATTCTCAGTTCCCCTCACAATGGATCAGTCACAGCCATCTCGTTGCAGAGGGGCTCACGTAGAACAGGAAAAGAGGGAAGGTGTTTGCAATATCAGATGACAATGGTGGTTTCTGATGCATAGAGAAAGAACTGGGGATTGAAAGAGGCATATGAGCCAGGTGTTCCCACAGAAATGACCATTAGGGAAGGACACAATAATGCTGACATTCGGTAATGATGTTAGACTGTGGTCAGCAGTCTGCTGAGGTGAAGACTGCAGTTCATCCTTCTCAGACATATGGCATCTGGCTGTCTCTCCAGCTGCCACAAACTCATGTTTTCAGGGCTGTCTTTTTGAATATGAGAACCAGAGAAAGTGCATTTTGAAAAATGGTGTCTTAAATGCTTTGTATTCTGCAATGCAAAGTGTATTCTGTAAGGAATACCAAAGAGTCATTCCCAAGGTGAGGACTGCAGATGCTGCACAAATGTTTATAACCTGAAAGCATCCTCTCTCCAGGCAGTGTAGCAGACGAAGAGTTTTTGCACTGACTTCAATAAAATAGGTTTCCCCCCTCATTTTTCTAGATTTTGTGAATGTGTGAAAGCAAAAGCAGTTTACTTGCTTAGCAGGAATACTAGAGAAGGTAAAGCTGTCATCTCATTTTTCTTGGTCTGTATACATGCTTGCAGAGATGGCTCTCAGTTAAAGCTCCACCTTGAAAGTGTGCTGTGATCTGTGGATGTTCAGAGCCAGGTGTTAAACAGTAATTTGCTGCCAGTTCCCAGCAGTGTTATTCTACACCCAACCACATCATCTGAGTATTTCCCTCTGGTTTAGTGCCTGGTACTTTAGGAGCCATAGGGTCTGCTAGCTGTTTTCATCTGGATAGTATTCTTAGTATTCCAACTGCTCATCCATTGCAGTAAACATGTTGATCAAAAAGCCAGAAGAGTCTCACACTGAAATGGATGATAAATAGCCAATGAGAGACAAAACTAAAAAGCACAACCATGAGAAAAGGGGTGGGGAAAAGACAGAGATAAAAGGGCAAGAACAGCCTGTTGAAAGGACTGGACATAGAACAAAGCACATGTTAACAAACCTTCATTCTTTGAGCAGCCTTTGGTGATGCATTTAAAAATGACGTCAAATCAAGACCTGGAGGCTTCCTGTCACATTGATTTAGTACTACACTGTTGGCTTCAAAGATTACCTAACGTTGTTTTGATGCTCTGTTGTGATGCTGCTGCTGGTAGTTCACCAGACAATATGAATCATACACATTGAGACAGTCTGTAATGTTCGGGGTCAAACTGACTGTTCCTCAAATTTTCGTACCTTCTTTAATGATGTCTTCTGTAATGTCCCAGTTCTACAGAGCCGGAAGCTGCCTTCAAAATTAAGCAGAGTAGATGGCTAATGATTTAGCTGATGCACTTGCAGTCTTTCAGATTACCTTCCTCCATATGTCCTTCTGAAGCCAAGGCCAGCTTTAGACAAACACTACCCCCTCCCAGCAGGACACAAAATGTAGGTAGTTCTGTAAAAAGTGTAGGATTATGAGCTGTAGAATAACAGGTTGGAATTATCTAGATAGTCTAGACTTAAAATGCTTGTTGAAATCCATGATGTGGGCTGGGAGATCCACAGAGTCACAGTGTGAGTGAGATCTCATTCAGAAAAAATCTTTGGAGGGTTTTTTCTGTGTGCACTGGGAGAGTCACCGCTCACACTGACTAGTGCTGTGTGAAATAGGGCAACACAGCTCCCAACACAGTTCATTTGGAGGTGTTTGACTCTCTCTCCACCAGATGCAGCTACTCACTTCTCCTGAGCACAGCTCCCTGCACAACTATCTAGGGCTTGCAGAACAGGATGTTGTTTTCCATGGCATTATTGTTTGGACAAGGAAAACTTACGAGAGGTCCCCTGTGAGTCCTGCCTGTTGGTTCAGAGGGACCTCAGTGAGGTTTGTTTTCTGGTTGTTAAGATCTGAGTTTTCTTTGGCTCTAGCAAATCAAGAGAGATGGACTACTACATGTTGTAGAAATGTTCTTCCCCTGGTGGTCTAGCAGTGGACTGAGAATTCCTTTGAAACATGAATATTTATTGTTTAATAATGCGGTCTTCTGGGACCATTATCCACACAGTTTGAAGGAATGATCTTTGGAAGCTGCAGTATATGTATCCATGATGTAGCACTCTGTGAATCAGACCTCATGTAAGAGCGGTGTTGTGTTAAATTGAAGAGTTAAAAATAAATTATCTCTAGAAAAAAGTGCCTGTGCTTAATGTAGAGGCTGAAGATGGTGCTTTTGTCTTTAGGTCTGGCAGAGAAATGAATCAGAGATATATTATTTTACAAGAAGGAGGTTTGGTGAGAAAAATTGAATCATTAAACTTGCTATGGCAACCAAAAGAAGTAAATCTGTTTCATTGCAACTACTGTAAGTTTTTCTTTCAGGAACGGTCTGTGCCACAGCAGTCACTGAGAGTTGAGAGTTTCTGGTTTCTCAGTCTGAGACAGGATCCATGTCTGGAGCTGTCTGAGAGCACAGCATGATTTCCTCTGTGGGATAAATTAACCATGGCTTTGTGCTTGCACACAGTGAGATCCCTCACTGTCATCTATGCCTATGTTGAGCTAAGAATAGAAAAAAGCAACATCAGCAGTGCTGTGGGAAAACTACATCGCTCCAGATGGCTGCTGATAAACTCTTTTCTTGTTTGGGATTAATAATAAAATAGTAGTAAATAATGGTCATTTCTCATCCACATCTTAACCTACACGTCTGCTTAGCAGCTAGGAGAAAGTTAGGCTGAAGTCTGTCAAAGGTGGACTTTTCCAGATACACCTTAGAAGCTATCAGTAAATAGTTTAATTGCCTTGCAGGGAAAAAGACAACCCACAAAGAGCTGGGAGTGTGCTTTGTTTGTTGGTTATTAAAAAGCTTTGAATTCCCCTCGTACCCCCTCCATTCTGCTTTATCACATTCATGTGGTTCTGCATAAAGAGCTCTTATTTCCATTGTTACTAAGGTTTGTATCCTGTGAGATCATGTTAGGATTTCTCTCAGACTTCATAGAGAGGATCTTCACTGTGTCTCCAAAGAGGCGAGTGGGACGAATCCCACATGTGATGTATTCATTTAGTTCTATAGGCCACATGTTGCATACAACTGTCCCACCAATGCTGATCTGTTAAAAGCCAAAACAAATTTGAGATCCCAGCTCAGAATCAGGCCCAACTGGGGAGCCAAACAATGATTAGCATTCTTTGTAGTTAGTCTTGACAGCAGGCTATTCAGTTAAAGCATATGTTTGCATTTCCTAATTTATTGGCATGCTTTTAATTTGGATTACTAATTCTTCAGAGAAAGAGAAAAGAAAAAGAAAACATGGCACCCCTGTGGCTATTTCATATGTTTGCTCCATGGGGATCAAGTCTTTGCTCTGAAAGATAGTTCTGTCCTGTCCAAAGCAGGATGGGAAGGAGAGACTCACCATGATTGAGCCAGTTGGTTGCTTCATTGTGCCTGATGGCTTTGGAATATTAAGCAATATGCCCAAGACTAAAGGGCAAACAAGCTCTTTTGTTCATCTCTGAAGTGGAGGTTGGAAACTCTGTTCTCTTGCCTATAGTTCAGGACAGTTTTGATTATCTGGCCAGCATATTGGCTGTAGAGAGGTCAGCTTCCACCTCCTTCACAGCCATTATTTTAAAATTTACAGAAGTATGATTAACTGAAATAGAGAAAATAACCTTTTTTCCTTAAGTAACAAGTGAGTAATAGACTGAGTTGCAGTACCAATTCATTTGTGGTAAGCTGTCTCACAGGCATTGCGTGAATGTAAAAGGTTGTGTAGATGTGATATAGAAGAGGTTTTGGCAGCAGCAGCAGATGTGTCTGTAGTATGTGGTAGCATAGCCTAGTGGCACAGGTATTTGCACAGGATATTAATAAACAGGGATAGTATGTACAAGACTAATAGCCTAAAATTATTTTCTACAATACGGGTACCTGGGAAGCCAGGCCATTCCTGGGATAATGTATGTGTACATTTCCTTGGGTCCCTTGTCTCGCCTGTGCAATATAGCTGCTGTCTCTTGGCCAAGTGAGAGAGGATGATGAAGGGCTGACCTGGTAGCTCTGGAGAGCTCTCACTTTCTGGCTGTACAACTGGTTGGGGCTTTTCTCTTCTTCAGCTCAGTCCCCACTATCATCAGGGGATGATTGCATGGACCAAATCTGGCAGAGTGTCCAGTACAGTACGCACAGTAATACTGTCATTTTTGTGATACATGAGACTTCATCTGTCTTACTGAGTGCTGCTTGGCATCTGCAGTGAAAGGCTAATGCACAACCTCCATGCTGTTTCTTCTGCTGGGAGTGGTAGTAGCCATGATTTTCTGTCAGGACTGACTCTGCACTTGGACATTATGATGTGCTTAAAAAAAAGTTTACTGCTTCTGGGGGAATCACTACTGGTATCTGTTCCATCAGAACACCTCTTTAGGCACAGCTCCTCTCCCCGTTGAAGGTGGGTCTGAAGCCAGCAGTGTCTAGGAGTGTTTGTGCTGGATAAGTGATGACACAGCCTAGGTAAAAATGCCAGCGGCTCTTCCTGCCTTTCACTGACATAGTTAGCTAGTATGGCGTGGAGTATTTCAGCATAAAAGCAAATGAGACATCATAATACGAACAAATGAGAGCCTGCTGACTGAGACACTGGCTGGGAATATTGTCTTCAACTATTTGCTGGAAGCCATGCTGAAATTCACGGCCTTATCTCCCAAAGCTCAATAAAGTATATTTGCCATCAGTCTCCTCACCCTTCAGCACATTACAGCATCTGTCTTACTCTCCCCCTGGAGTGTTTCTCCATTACTTTTTATAGTGCCAGACAGAGAGACTCAAACTGTTGGACTTCTTAGCACAACAGTCTCATCACTTAGTATTGGTATGTCTTGCAGTGAAACTCTGTGGTGCCAATAAAATATGTGTGATAGCAAATGACTCCAGAAAAAATATCAAGAAAATGTCATTGCACTGAGAAAAGGGGCTAAGAGGTCCTCTGTCAAAAGGGGAAGACAAAGGTAAACACAAACCTCACTGCTGCACGATTCTCAAATCATGGGAATAACATTACCCACTTAGTCACAAAATCGAGACAGTCAGTTCCTTACTCAGCCTTCCTGGGAAGTCAGTAAAAAAGGGAGGATCTTCAGTAGCCTGGGAGGACTTGTTCAACCATAAAAATCCCCAACTTTTCTCCTCTATCATCTGCATAATTTCCCTTGAGTATTTCTATCATGCATTAATGGAATTTTGAATATAAATTCAGGAAGGGAAGGAATATTCTCTCTCTCCAAGGGAAAAGTTTAACATTTCTGTGTTCTGTGACCTGACTGGTAAAGGTTAGTTTTGGTGGACTGATGCAGATGACATTCTGGCACAGCACAAAAAACACCCATTTCAATATCCAGCCAGAATCCTCGCACATTGCAAAAATCCCTTTGCTGTACATTATTGGGCAAGTAATCAACAGTATCTTTTATACAAGGATACAAAACTAATTGGAATGGCTGAGGAAAAAACATGTCAGTAAACAATGCTCCTAATCAGACAACACATTCTGAAAATGTGTCTCATTATCACAGGCAAATCTAGTTTATGTCATGCTACGGATGACTTGATTTGCCTCTAACTGAGATAAAAAAAATAGGATTGTTTAAATGCAGCTTCAGGGACTGCTACATAGTTTCATCTGGTTTCCCATGATATCAAAGCTGTGTTTAGTGGATGGAGATTTACAACCAGAAAATGATATGTATAGCTGAAGAATGTGAAGGGATGATGTGCCTTATAGAATTAGTTATCATTGCTGGGGAAGTAGAGCTGTTTTACAGCTTGCTTCTTCCCTCTCCATCTGTGTCTTTGTGCTGTGTATAGGAAATGTTCTCCACAATTCTCTGAATGTAGAGACTCTGTTCCAGGCACTGTGGTGTAGGAGATTTTGAAAACCTTGGCTTATGCATAGACAATAGTTGACATGAACATTTTCACATACTTCTTTAACCTGTATTTTAAAAAAGAAGTATACCTAGATTGACTCAATTGACAACAAAGGAATAATTATGGATTCATTTCCCTCCTGCTAGCCAAGGCTATGTACACAATATCTTATTTTGTTTTATTTTTCTGTTTTAATAATGAATGCTACACAGCAATAGAAATTACTTTGCTGAGAGCAGGAATTATTCCAATGAATGTCTAGTGACTAGGAAACAGACACAAGGCTGTATAGGCATTTCTGTTTCAAGGTCCCTGTGATTGATAGCCCGGTTATAAATGGATGGTGGT
Source organism: Oriolus oriolus (assembly GCA_013400235.1). NCBI lineage: Eukaryota > Metazoa > Chordata > Aves > Passeriformes > Corvidae > Oriolus > Oriolus oriolus. Next base: position 292,018 of record VXBT01013573.1, read on the forward strand.
TTTGGCAGATCAAAACAGTTGATGGCATGAGGCATTTGCAAGAGGGTTTTATATATGGCTGGTTGAATGGACTTGCTAGTTGTTGTCTGAGCTACACGTAACAGAATTATTTTTTTATGTGCTGCAGTCATTTGCCTTAGGTAGGTCAGTTTTGGCTTATTGTAGTTCAGAAGTATCATTTTTATTTAGGAGTAGGCTATAGATTAGGAAGAAAGGCTGGGTTGTGTTGATTTCCCTAGCAATTTTTGAAGTTGTCTTTTGTTACTTTTACAATTCGCAAGGGCAGAGCTTAGAACTGACAATTAGATGTATATCTTAAAATATTTTTTCCGTGTCACTCAGCTTAAAAGCCAAAAGTAAAACAATCACTAGATATGGTACATGAGAGCACTCATTAGCACCATTCAGGACCAGGGAACTCTTTTTTTTAAAAAAAAGCTATTTGAGGAACCAAAGTAAAACTGCAAGTAGGCTTCTTGCTGACAAGCTGCAGGTGTATACCACATGCCCATTTTGGAAAAAAGATGCGGTTATGAAGGTCTTGATGACAGACAAGGGTCTAAAATGCCTTCATCTCCAGGTTTTCGCCAGTCCATCTGTTTTTTATTTGCATTTTCCCCAGCTAGCAGAGTTAGTATTTTCTAAACCCAGTATAACCATGCACAAGTCCATATAAAATCACTTTTTTTTGCATTGCAAGATCCTTAGGTTAGTAAGGTATCATTTAAATCAGGGAAGTCTTGCTTTTATGGTGACTATATAATAAATTTTCAGTCAGTTTTATTTATTTATTTGTGGAAAAATGGGGGAAAGGAGTGATGAGACTGAGGTAAAAGCACTTTAGCTCTGCTTTGCTAGAATGAGTAGAATCTGCTTATGCCTTAAGAGTACCAAAAAGGTGAGTTGTTTGCATTTGTCTGTCATTGGTACTCCTAGCTTGCAAGATCTGGCCTTCTTTGATATTCACCCTCTTGAGGAAAAGGTTCCTTCTTAAGGCTAAAAGATTTCCACATCCTTCAGATTACTCCAAACAGCTCCACCGTGGAAAAATTATCCAAAGCACATATTCAGAGGGCAGAAGTAATGAGTCAACAGCACTTGGGAAATATACTGCCAGCACTTCTGGTACTGTAAAGTAAATTTTGACAAAGAAAACAACTCATGAAGTCACGTGAGAAATGGCATCGTTTCCCCTCCTACTACTGACATTAGAGAAATTTGTTTGGTTTATTAGAAGACCTCTTGTTTCTTATGTGATTCTCAACAGAATGGCATGAAGATAGTTAAACAAGAGTATCTTCATCTAAAGGAACATTTTTCAAAGTGAATTCTCAAAGGCCTCGCAGTTTTCTTTTCTGAGAGCAATATAAGTCTTGATTTAAAATATGATTACCAAAAAGTAATCATTCTACACTGGAATGATGAAGCTGAGCTTTCTGTTTGGGGTGAACAATTAATTGCAAGATCCTTTTGAAAAGCAATAATGTTATTTATTTGAAATACTGGAGAAAATTAATTGAGGACATGTAAACATCATTTTCCAGGAGGTGCACAGAATTTATTGTCATCTTTTTTATCTAAACAAATTCCTCAAGTATAATTTTGAGGAATGGGAAAAAAAATTCTGTAATTAATTTAATAGGCAGTAAAATTAGATTCAGACAGATAGCATAGTTGTAGCTGTGTGGGAGTCAGCAGAAAGCATCCTGGAATGTGGCAGTATTTGTTATTATGTCTCCTTCAAGCATCTTGTCTTTTCCTTTTGTAGGAACAATCTTTATGGGAGAATGCAGTGCTTTTGCATCCTTTTTTAAAAAAGGCTGTTTTCCTGTGAGTTAATGCTGGTTCTGATGAATACAGAATTATATACCCATGTATCTGCTTGCAGGGAATTATATGTGCAACATATTTTGTGCTCTATAATATATTCCATGCTGCATACCATAGGGTGTTGCTTAGCAGGTGGCAAGTTTAAGGAGCATTCTAAGACTATAAATGAATTAAAGGTTACCAAAGGGGAATGGTGACCGGTAATGTTTGTTCGCTTCCAAGGAGTCCCACTGGTGTGGGCCAGGGGTGAGTGGTGCAGTTGCAAAGACATTTGAATGAGTGCAATGCAGATACTCACTGTAAAAACACTGAGCTTATTATCAACCAGTGTGTTTGACAACTGACAAAGGAAAAATGCCTCCTCAGAGTTTAAAATGAAAAGTTACCTATTGGAGGGTGTGTTTCAGTGTTTTTATGGCTTTTATGGCCCTGTTGATTCTTCATTGTAGAGTTTTAAGCTCTTGTCTATAAATCCGATCCTTGAATCCACAAAAATATGAGATTTCTTGTGCCCACATATGTTTGAAGTAAGGAAAGATGAAACCATGAGTGAGCAGGTTGTCTCTCTTATTCTTTAAGCAATGACCAGAAGCTGTGTGAGCTTAAAGACTGCTGTATGGCTGCAGTGGAGCATCCCTAGCTGCATCTCCTAGCCGTATCTCCTAGCCCCCCATGAATTGTTACCTCAGCTGTCATTTTATTTTGGAGGTTTTGGTGGTAGTTTGTTTCCTTGTTTTTTGTTTGTTTGCTTGTTTTGTTTTGGTTTTTTTTTTAGTGGGCTGCATCCATTCCTTGTACAAAAGAGTGCCTCACTGTAAACCTTTCTGTTCCCCACCAGGCCTATCCTTGTACTAACGACAAGGAATGCGAGGTTGGGCGGTACTGCCACAGCCCTCACCAAGCCACATCTGCGTGCATGATGTGCCGGAGAAAGAAGAAGCGCTGCCACCGGGACGGGATGTGCTGCCCTGGGAACCGCTGCAACAACGGTATGGCTGCCAGCTCTGGGCTTTTCTGCAGAAAATCAGCCTTTTGACATTATCTATTTCTGTGCGTGTGCCCAGCAACAGGATTTTTTCCTGGGTGATGGAACTTCTTTTTCTAAACCAAGAAAATGTAATTTTCTACTTCATTCCACTCTACCTAATTTTCTTTAACAGTATTTCTATGTTTAGGGCTCAGGTACTACCAGTCTTTCCTTATATTTTGTGGTGGGGAAACACAAAAATGCTGCTGCTGCCTAGAATCACAGCTCTACATTCAATGTGTTTTGATTCACTGGGAGACTGCACAGAAGTCATATTTTAAGGAAGCAAAGGAGACATCATGAATCCTGAATCTACTCTCCCTGGGGAGGGTTATAACCCTACTGTTTGCATTCCCATACTTTCCTCTGGAGGCTGGAGAGAGATGTCTGGAAGGAGGTCTCCAGGGGCTCAGACCATAAAGCCACAGTGAGAGTGGGACTGTTTGACAGTGAGTGGAGCAGAGCTGTGGTGAAGCTAAGCGCCAGGAATCAGAGGTGAATGTGTGATTAGAGCCAAGTGTCACTGAGGCCAAACCCCAGTGCTTTCATCATCCTGACCTGGTCAGTGCATGTCTCTCAGTTGCTTTTCCTCTTATTCAAATCTTTGAGTGGCTGTCTTTTCCTTGCAGGTATTTGCATTCCAGTAACTGAAAGCATCCTTACTCCTCACATCCCCGCTCTAGAAGGGCCACGCAACAAGAAGAATGGTCATTACGCAAGCAAGGACTTGGGATGGCACAACCTGGGGAGGCCCCGATCCAAGCTGTCGCACATAAAGGGTAAGATCACATTTGGACTGGACTGCTCTGTTCCTTCATGTCATGAATAGTGTTATTGCTGTTAAGATACAGCCGTGGAAACCAGCAGTAGGCAGTAATTTCACAGGGAGCGAATGTCTATTGTGAGAGTTCACAGCATGACTCAAAAAGTGATGTAATGTCAACTGACAGTTCCTGTGATTGAAACAGCATCTGCTTTCTTCTCTGTATCAGATGTGGACTGACAATCATGTTATCAGTTGTGCAAGACTGCAGACATCCTCCTCTTGTAACAGCCATGTAATTGAACACTTGTAATTCTGCTTACAATCCTGTAGCAGAATTTCTCCTTACTAAGTCTTGTGTTTACATCCTTCGAATAGCCACAGGTGGAAATATCCCCTCTCCTTTTTCTGAGTTTCATTTGCATAAGTCTGCACCGAATCTGTACTTTCACGTTTTCCCATGAGATAAAAGAATCTGGTTGTTCTTTTTAGGACACGAAGGCGATCCCTGCCTACGGTCATCAGACTGTATTGAGGGACACTGCTGTGCTCGCCATTTCTGGACCAAAATTTGCAAGCCCGTGTTGCATCAGGGGGAGGTGTGCACCAAACAGCGCAAGAAAGGGTCCCATGGACTGGAGATATTCCAACGATGTGACTGTGCCAAGGGTTTGTCTTGTAAAGTATGGAAAGATGCGACCTCCTCTTCTAAATCAAGACTTCATGTGTGCCAGAAGATCTGAACGAGGATTGGGAAGATAGTATAAGTGACTGTGGCTTTATGTGTTTAATGCATTATGGCATGGTGGAAAAAGGGGACTGCAAATGAAAGTGGAATGGCTAAAGTAACAGTTAGAGTAGGAGTAGAAGTCACACCAAATGCATTTCTTTTTGAGCTGGTGGTAAACACAAGTGTAGCTGGGGTTCACCTACCACCCAGTTCTCCTGTAAATAATTCTACAGTTCGTGGGAAATGCTAGTATGCAAACAAGTAGAGTGGAAATGAGTGTCACTTACCTTGCTGTGTTGTCCCATGATGTTTCAGGGGTTCAGTGTCAGGGGTACAGTGGGTTGCCAGCGTGGTAAGGATTTGCTACGGAAATTGTATACATTGTACTCCTATGAGAAGCAGCGCATGCCAGGAAGACTCATCTGTCAACACATTATTGGCCACATTGCAGGTGTAAGAAATGGAAATAAAGTTACTTGGAATGTGCACACGCCCCTGTTATTCAGGGCTGACACTTCAGCAAAGAAAGCACTCCTGCAGGACAAGAGTGCTATGTTTTGCAGGCCCTTATGAAGAAGGTGAAAACTGGCCATCTCAAAATTTCAAGAGAGCAGCAGTTTATCCAAGAGGAGGCATTTAAAGAGGTTTTGTTTCCTGTACATGGGTAAATTGAAATGCTTTATGTAGTTCAATGTCATAGTAAGGCACTTAATCACTTGTATTTGCCTCATTTTACTGCTAATATACATTGGGTTGAACAGATGAAGCAAATATGTGTGCATGCTGAATCCAGAATTATATACAGGCAGTTCCTCGTTAGTCCTAAATATGCTCTCCTTGCCTAAGCATTCTTGCATTATAGACATTTCCAAAAGAAATAACAGAGTGTTGAAGTGCTTAATATGAAGAGCTTTGAAGTTGTTTCTCTGTTGCTGTAATAATAGAGGATATAGACATTTGTTGAGGTGTTTCAAGTATACTGCTACAAACTCAAATTTTTACATTTTATGGCACTCTGCAGCAGTGTGATGGATTTGTTCTCGAGACAGCAAAGAAAAAGGAGTTGGGTCTTGCGAGCACCTCCTCTCCTGCAGAAGAGGATGTAAGAAGATGGTATGACCACAAATGACTTGTTAAACATCATGGGATGTCACAGCATACCAGCCTCCAGCATGTATTCAGCCTGAAACTGATGTCCTCTCACTCTGGAGTGTTCTGCCAGCAATGATGGAAATACATAGACTGTGGAAATAGCTGTCAACCCTACATTGTTTGTGTACTGGTTAATAAAAGGACAATCCCTGTCCCTTGACTTGGCTCCCAGGTCTTTTCAAACTTTTTAAATTTTACTTATTTGCAAATATTCCTTTGTATAAACTTTGGTAAAGAGACTGATATTACTTTAAAGAAGTCTGATTCTATAATTGACCTACTGCTAAGTTGTAATTACCCATTTATAATTACCCATTTTCATGTTCTGTAATACAAGAGACTTTTCTGTTTATTCGGTTCTGAACAACATGGGCAGACCAGGATGTAGTTTAAGTCTGAAGACCATGTCACCGTTACCCGACACCTTTTTCCACCAGTGGGACGCTTTAAAGATTTAGCTTAGCTACACCACTTGACTCAGCCTTCGTAATTAGAACACAGACCTCAGCTGCATTGCCCTTGCCTTTTGTAACAGTCTGAAGAAGAGTATTTCACACACCTCTTTCTCTGCTGGAGTTAGTTTTGATTGACCTAGAGGGACTGCTCAGAGACAGAGGCTTCTGTTTTATAATAATCTCAGTCAGAGTTCTATCTTGGAGTCCTATCATCACAACTCTGCTTACTCCAGTGTCACTGGAACAGGGATAAGGCTCAGAAATTTCAAGATACTAAAAGAATCCAGGAACCAATTTTGCAAGTTTTATTTACACTGACACAGCACATGCTCAGCAGAGGAACTCAAGTGGTCTCATTGTCACTACATATAAAAGAAAATGATACCCAGCATGAGTAGGGGGGGGTTGCAGAAATGGGGTCTCAGCAATTTTTAGCTCTTCTCGTCACTGGTCTACCCGCCATCTTGCCCTTGCAAGACACAGTTATTTGGGATAATTTATTTACAGGAAATGTTTAATGAGATGTATTTTCTTATAAAGATATTTCTTACACAAAGCTTTGTAGCAAAATATATTTGCAGCCTGTTGACTTTAATGTAGAAAACTGTATAATAAGATTAAATATATTAAATTTCCTTTCACATTCCTTCCCAAATATTTTATCCATATTATTTTCCTTACCTGCTGCTTAAGAAGAATATTTTTTTCCCAGAAAGACATGCAAATCAGTTGAAAAAAAAATTGTATATCTTAGCTATGCAAGTAAAAACATCTGATTCTACTTGTGTCTCTGTGTAGGCCGAGTTTTGGTAAAAAAGATGAAGGTGACCTGAAAATCCCCATACATAATTTCTAAAAAGTGGTTTAATTGACAACTACTACCTGTATGCTTCTCTTGGGTCGGTTTACACCTAAACACTCAAGAATACATATTGAAAATAATGCACCTGCTTGCGTAATGTAAAATCAACCAGGTTAAATAGGAAAGGTGTCCAGACACATTTCCTGGATAGTGATACATACCAGAGGGACTCATGATGGATTAAGGTGGTATTCAAATTACATAGCATTTTGTGAGAGGCTACAGCATGCAAACGCACTCCTGCAAAATCTATAACTAGCAATTCTGAAATGGCAAGTTACAGCATTCAGCTCTAATAACATGAAACAATCCATGTGACACAACTGAGAATACTGTTAATAAAACCAGCCAAGTTTTGATCCCAGGAAAACTCCTGCAGAGCACAATAAATATTGCAAAATAATGGCTGTGGTTATTGAGCAATGGTCTTAATATCCCTGTTACTTGTTTCTGGTAACCCTTTGCTCCAACAGATGTACAGTTGGAGGACGGAATGGTCTCCAAGTCACACGAGTGACTGTATAAAATGAAAAGGTTTAGCTACTGTCATTTGCAGTATTTGGTTGGTAAGCCTTTGAAAATTCCAACACTTTTAACATGAAAATAATAAAGTTGTGAGCATTTTGAGAGCCCAATGACTTCAACAGAGCCTGCCAAAGCCTTCAGAGATTTAATCTGGGAACAAAAACAATAGGCGCAGGCAGTTCCTTGCACACCACAAATACTGAGCCACACAGCTGAACCGAGTAGCATGCAAGCAGTTTCGTAAGACTGAACTTTGGTTGTTTAGAAGTCAGTCAGTCAATGTTTTGTGGAAGTATACATCAGTTTGAGAATAAAAGAACAGCTAAATTTGGAGATAATTGCTCTCACTCACTGTGTCACTCATCACGGGAATTAATAATGATTTTGGTTCGGTAACATTTCAGAAATCTGCTGTCCTGACACAAGTACACACACAAGATGTTATTGCTGAACAATTCAAATAATTTTCCTATTAGCCTAGAATAGCCTCAGCAATGCAACGTCTCTTTGGAAATACTTATTAACTTTCCTAAAAGCAATGGATTTTTACTCTGTAACAGCTTATATTTGATTTACAGTATAAATGTGGGTGTGTATCTATTACTGTACTATTTGCTTTGTCTCATGTTGTTTGCAACATATAGTATTTATGATTTTAAACGTTTTTTAATGAAAACAATTAAAATAGGTTTATCTGCGTACTTCTAAAACAACACTTTCAACAGCATACATCCAGCATCTGACTCCTAAGCCAGAATTCACCAGAATTAAAGCCATCATTTGCATATTCTGACTTCCAGCTCATTGTCTTAGCAACAGCGAAAAAGCCCTCACCAAACACCATAAAACATCTTGGGCAGAGGCTGAGAGGAGACATTCCTACACTATTCCTTGTCACCAGCCCTCTCTGCTTTCACTTTAGAGATTTGCCTCATCACCCCCACTAGTGAAAGTAAGTTCTATCAAAGAAAATTTGTATTTTTCATTCCTTCCAGTTTCCTTTCCTACTAGGAAAACCATTTAAGAAAGAGATCCTGAAGGCCAAAACCAGCAGAAACTCATATAACAGAGGCTCGAAGCTCAGGCTTTTCGGAGTTTTGAGATCTATCCTCTAATTTTCAAAAACGTAATTGTTAAGAGAATTATGTTAGATCGAAACCACGTTTACAAAAAATAAAGAAACCTTGTTCTTTGGATTGTCAGTAATGTGTTCTGAAAATAACTGCCCACAGGGGGCGAGAAAAACAAACTCTTCCTCCTCACTGAGGCAACCTTACCTGTAGTCCCTGACAAAGGAAAGCAGTTGTTTTGGATTTCTTTTGCTCTGGGCACAGTTCACACAAAAGCATCATTAATTTTGTTTTTAAATCACACTACTAATAAAGTTATGGTTTCTTACCTTGCTCACCAGCCTGAGGTATGGTATCTCTCCTTTGCTGCATTAGACAGGAGTGAAGAAACAGAGTTCGCTTCAAGGTCTGTGCTCCCTCGTTTAAATCCTAGTGTTTCACCGAGATAAACAGAGACTTTCAGCTCAAGTGCCTTATCAGCTAATACAGTTTTTCACATGCTCATCACTACCAAAGAGTGCTTACAGTAGAACACAGACCCTGTATCCATTCTTACCATTTGTTTAGGTTCAACTTTAGATGGCTTCTATCAGTTATTGAAAAGCCCCAGATGTCTGCTGCAGCCCCCTCTTACTGCTCTACCAGCTTTACACAGCCCTGTTTGTGGCAGCAATGCAGGCGGTAAGGGGAAAGCACAGAAAAAGGTGGAGGTGGCAAGGGTGGGAGCCAGCCCAGAGCTTGAAATGGTGGGTACAGGGGGCAAGCTGCCTCAAAATGTAGTTAAAAGCTATTGCAAACACCATGACCATTAATGGTATCCCACACAGTAATTAAGAGCAGGGATAGGGCAAATGCACTCTGTTTGTTCCTGAGCCACGACCCCACAATACTGACCCAAAGAGGAGAGGCATGTTTTAGAGACTCAGGTCCCTCAAAAGGTGGAGTGTTGAGCCTATTTCCCCTGAAAGTAGTATGCCTCTCACCTTGGTCCTCTGTGTATCCAAATCCCAGTAATTCCAGAGGCTTTGGATTCAGGCATACTGTTTGGATAACATTGCTGTAGCTCAGAGCCTGCCCATGCCTGGAGATCCCACTGAAAGTCTGTGCAGAAGGAAGGAAGAGGCAAAAGCAGGAGATGGCTGCTCTTTACAGAACTCCAGCTGGTCCTGGAGCTGTTATTTTGACCACCACTGATGGGACTGACCCTGATGGATATATAGCATTGGATAGAGCTTGTTGCAAATTTGTTTTTTCTGGCAGCTCCCTGGTTTTTTTTGGAATTGCTTATTGTTATAGCATGAGTGTCAATTACTTATTTACAAACGTCTGGTACCAATAAACTCTGCTTTTTACAGTACCGGCTTGCAGCTCGGTTTAGAAGTGGTTTGCTGCCTGCCAACTTCCTGAAGCAGAAGAAATAATCTTTTAGAGGAAACTAAGATTTTAATAAGCACAGGGATGAGTTTTGTTTGTTTTTTTTTTCCTTTCAGGAAAAAAAATATTTAGAAAAAGAGAAGAAAACATCATTAACACACGAAGTTTTTTTGACACAAGTTGTAATCTTTGGGTCCTTGGCAAAGCTCATACTGTAATTCTCCACTGCTGTTATCAAAGCTGGCTGAAGAGTAGTTAACAAATCAGAAATGTATACCAGTGTGGTTGCTATGGCATGGTTGTTCCAATTTTCTATTCCACTTAAGCTATTTATTTCTGAGAGTATCTTATTCAGCAATATTCACTCAAAACTTGCAAACTTCTTTTTTTTAAAACAAGTATTAATGAAACATTCAATAATTCAGTACAATCTTTAGTGTAGGGCTCACAAGTATTGTTTCTTTCCTTAGTGACAGTAATTTTTAATGGAGCCATCGAAATATATGGATACATTGAAAGTAATGAATGACAGTTCTGGAAGAAATTTGCCAGGAATTTTGGAATGCAGCACACTAATGAATCCAATGACCACCCAAAGCTTTAGAAAAATCCACCTTGAAGTTATTTGGGCAATGTCTTTTTCTCAATATCTGAGCTGTTTCAGATACTGCAACAATGCTTTAAAGAAAATCCTGATGTATGTGCTCTCAAAGGACAGTTAACTCTTTTGTTTCAAAAAACATTTATTTCTTCTGTTTAAGTTCAGAAGAGGGTGATAACTGTCCTTGCTAATGCAGCACACTGCTAGCTGGTAATATTGTAAGTTTGGAGACCAATTGGATTAAATTACAAAAACTTTTAATTGCTTGAAAGCTAATGCTCTTTATTCTGGAGCTTCCTTCTAACCTGTGTGGAGATCAATTCTTATGGAGGGAACAGTCTGCAGGTCATAGATGGTCTCCATTAGAGATTCATCAGGATGGCTGCAAATAACTGTGAAGCAAGAGGCTTTCCCTCTGCTACCACAGCTTCCTGTGAAAACTCAAAATGTGTCAAAACCTATGAATTCATCAGATTAATTTTCATTTCTTTGCATCTCTGGATTTTTAGTTTTGGCAGAGTCAGATGTGAAAACGCCAAAATACAGTTCTCATACTGTATCCAGCCTGACAACAATTAGAATCTTACAATAATAAGTGCCACTGCAGAACTTGTTTCCATGAAATTTGCAACTCAAAACATAAATCCAAAATGTTCAAAAGCTTTGAAGCAGAATACAAAATTCCTTATGTTTGTTCAGCTCTGTACCAACTCTGAAACATGTTGAGATTTCCATGTTGAAAGCTCTTGTAGAAATGTATCCTTACATGATTGCAATTGAATATCATATTGTGCAATGCACAAAGTATACACCTCAAAAAGCAGAAAAAAATCAAATGAAGAAATTTTCTTTCCAAAGTTTGATGCTGAAAACTAAAAGTCACCCACGACAGAGTGCAATCATTTAGCACTCATCTTGTATTGTACAGGGACTGTATTAATGATTCAAACCAAAAATAGAGAAGTGTATTAGTACAACTCACCTGAATGCTGGAGTGACACCAAGTCTGTAATATTGTCATCACAGTAGACATTGCACTGCTGTACACCTTTCAGTATTTATAGGACTTCACCCTGGCTGCATTGTGAAAATTACTTATTGAAACTATTTGGTTGTAAATGGGCAATTCCCATCATGGTGCCATAAACATGTCCATACAATTTATGCATTGATAGTCATTACCACCATTAGTGACGGTCTCTCTAATTAGGCAAACAGGAAGACACTTGTATGAAGAAATGTTGGTTTGCATACATTCATTTTAATGAAAGATGGAATTACTTAAGTTGTATCTTACCTAAAAAAAGGGTCAACTTCCCTAGGGTTGCCTTTCCAATCCGGACAAAGAGGTTCATTTGTATGTGACCAAACACAGCTCCTCAGCTGCGCTATCAGAGCAATTTTAGGTGTCCTAGAAACAACACAGGAAATTAGCTTTCATCTATGAGTTCAAATCTAGTTTTATTTTTGGTTATTAATTCACAAATCTGCATTTTTTAAAAAGATAAAGTATTATAATTTCCAGACTGTTTTGGGGTTATTTCATTGCTAACCCAATTTCAGAATGTAAATCAAAGTAATTGCATGGAATGTAGAAGAAAGCCGAACTGAATGATCATTTCTAATTTCTACTGAGCACTAAAAAAATCAAGTAGACAAACTGTCAGAGAAATGTGAGATGCAGCCTGCAACAGCATGAAATAATGCTAGAATTCCTGTTTATTTCAGTACATTCTAGGTGTTTCCTTAAATACATGCCTGATATACAAATACTTTGAGTATACAGAGACTGATTTAGCAATGATTCAATAGGCAGAAAGTCCTACAGAAGTCAGTTGCAGCAGCTGAGGTGCAGCACAGTCCTCATGTCACAGGTCACCTTGCCTGGAAAACAAAAGCAAACCCACCAAAAACTCAATGCAGAACTGAAAAGCCTTCAGAGATCAGTGTAACAACATTACAGGAACAGAAAACAGTTGCAGGAAAAGATTGATGGAGGGGAATAAGGAGGTTTGGTTCAGGGGTTGAGGGTTTATTGACTTTTTAGAAATAAAATTACTGTGAAGATGATGATGAAGTGCTATAAAGTAATGAGAGGTTGAGAGAAGGTAAACACATGCAATAATTAAAAATTCTTCATGTCAGAAAGAAGCAGTAGGTCATCATAATACTCCTGTGCATAATGAACTACTGTATTTTACCTACTTAGCCCATTTAAACAGTCAAAAACACTGTCCTAAAGCACAACTTGCACATGATATCAAATAATATTTCCCTCAAAGTCATTTAACGTTGAAATCACTAAGATTTCATAGTCTTATTTCATATTTAAATATATTTGTTTTTTCTGTCTGGATGAAAAAGGCACCTCAGTCTAGCCACTCACATTTCAATGAGGCTTTTACATCTAGGAAAATGGGTGAGACTGTTTGAGACATGCACAGAAACTGCTAAAGTGATCAACAGCTCAAATCAGCTTCATTGACACTTAAATTAGTAACTGTGGAGACACCCAAACGCTGTAGTTTAAAGCTCATCAGAAGTAGAACTGGTGGCAAAATCTATGGAAAAATTTTTCTTTACTCTTTTACTGCTTTCATTTGAGGATAGAAAGCAGGTTTTTTATCAGGGATTTTTATTTTTGGAGAGCTCTAGATAAAAATTCCATACGAGAACTCTGTCCAGCTCTGGGGCCTCAACATAAGAAGCACATGGACCTGTTGGAGTGAGTCCAGAGGAGGCCATGAAGATGCTCAGAGGGCTGGAGCACCTCTCCTCTGCAGACAGGCTGGGAGAGCTGGAATTATTTAGCCTGAAAAAGAGAAAGCTCTGGGGAAACCTTACAGCACCTTCCAGTACCTGAAGGGGGCCTACAAGAGAGCTGAAAAGGGGTTTTTCACAAGGGTGTGTAGGGATGGGACAATGGAGAATGGCTTTAAACTGAAAGAGGGCAGATTTAGTTTAACTATTAGGAAGAAAATCCTTATTATGAGGGTGGTGAGTCACTGGAACAGGTTGCCCAGAGAAGCTGTGGATGCCCCATCCCTGGAGGTGTTCAGAACCAGGCTGTGTGGGCCTTTGAGCAACCAGGATTCATGAAAGTGTCCCTGCCTGTGGCAGGGGAGTTGGAACTAGATGATCTTTAAAGTCCCTTCCAAGCCAAAATTTTGTTTTATTTCACGCTTAACCAAGTGTTCACTATTGGTTTTGCATTTTTTTTGCAAAAAAAAACCCCAAAAAATCACCGCCACCACCACCACCAAAACAAAACAACAAAAAAACCCCCACAAACAGAAAAACCAAACAAAAACCCACCAAAAACAAACAAAATAAAAATACCCCAACACTACAACACTGACATTTAGAAAATTTCCTTAGGTGATAGCAAGAAATGTAGACTCCATCCCTCCCTGTCTAAGTCACAGGAATGGTTTCCAGTTCTTAGCAGGGAAATATTGGCAATGAGAAATGGATTGTAACTTCCTTTCTGTGCGAAATAATGATCAGAAAACACATTTTCTCTAGAAAAAGTAGTTTTGATTATCCCTGGGAACTTTACTGAAAAAGTTTACTAGAAAACTTCTGTATTATATATTAACATAACAATAATAACAATAACAACAAAAATACAATAATAATAATACAATAATAATAATGATAATGATAATAATAATTATTATTATTATTATTTTCTAGTTTACTAGAAACGTTTACTGCATTTTAAAATTTGTTATTTTTAAGGCTTAAAAAAATGTATAGGACTTAATAAGGTATTTAGTCAGAGAAGAACTGGCATGGTATTCCTTTTAGCAAATTTTAACTGTCTGAAGGTTAAGTGTCATGACAAGATTATACAGACAAGAGATACTGAAAAAATAATTCACCTGCCCCATGTCAGAGGCTGCTCCTGTAGATGACTGACTGCTGCTTGCCTGTTTCTCCTCTGAGTAGAGGGAGAGCTGCAACACTGGGTTCATACCAGACCTGCAGCTTTCAGATGAGTAAGGAACAGAGGATATGAGCTTTACCCTTGGCGCACAGGAGGGAGAGGTTTAAGCAGTGTATGCACAGCAGGAAGAGTCGGTCAAATACTGCCTAAGGTCAATATATGAAGATCTATCACTATCTATATTTTAACCTTCCCATATCTCATGCTAGCATGGTGTAGTTTTTGCACACACCTAATGAACATTTTATGAACTGCCTCTCATTGCATCTGGTTCTTGATCTATTCTTCAAATCTCTAACAGAGTACAGTGCTGCCTTGACCCTTGAGGGACATCTGTCATGCCCTCCTGAGCATCCCTCCCTCCTTCTGGCTCTAGTGGCCTGCCTGATGATGCCCCCCTCACTAACTAACCATTAAATTTTCAGCCAGAGTTTTGACTCTCATTAACACTTTGTTTCTGGAAGAGATTCCCTGTACACAACCAGGACACCCACAAGCACCTTTGACAGCAGCTGAACCACCAGCATGGCCCTATCGTTTCGTTTTACATATTCCCCCACCAGTCTGCAGCCACCTCTCTGAAGTCTAAACACTTTAGTGCTGGGACTGAATTTTTCTTCTGTATTTGTACGGCACTTAGCACAAGAGCATCCAAATTCACAGCTAAAGGTCTGTTATCATTCCTATTTTTACTACAATATATGACTGGAAACACAAATTTCAGATGGGAATATTCTGTTAACAATTCCTAAAGTCAAATGAACACACAGCATTGTCCTGCCTCACACTACAAGAGTTTTCAAGTTGTGGTCCATGAAACCCCCACGTTCAGAGACCTTAAACTAGGAAGTATGCCTGTTGTCAGTAAGCTGGAAAATAATTATGAGTTTTCAAATCAAAAAAAGGCTAGAAAAGTACTGTTAAAAAAAAAAAACCAAAAGGAAAACCTTATACTCTGCATAAAGGTGATCCTGTTAAAGGCTCTGGGAAGCTGTTCCACCTTTTCAGTGAGAATGTGAATCAAGCTGTGGGTATCCTGGAAGACACGCTGCAAACACAAGCAAGCTGACAGCAGCTCCTCAGTATCTTTTCCCAGGGAGGCAGAACGGCTGGTTCTGCATCTGAACATTTCCATCCACAACAAAAATACCTTAAAGTACCTTGCCATCACACTTGATATCACACTAACTGCAGAAACTCTCACTATCTGCTGTTCCCATCCCATGAAAAACATGACTTCACTATACTGGGACTACAAACTGCTCCTAAAGCAATGTGGTAATTTAAATTCCATTTCCCATATGGACAAGGCAAACAAGCTGTAGATGGACCTTCCAGCTATTCTTTCTTTTTAATAACTGATGCATGATGGTCATATGCTAAACTCATTCGTCAATCTTATTTTTTTATCTATTGCCTGGAAAATACAGCAACTTAACCTCAGACGGATGGAAGGGAGACTTCAGGGCCGTGAATTAAAAACAGCCTGCTTGGAGAAGTGAGGACAGGTGCCGGCTTTGGCCAGCTAAGCAGGTGGAGGAGTTGATCGTGAGAAGGAAGGGTCCAGACAGAACTGCTTATTAGGAGGGTGATCAGAACAGGGTGCTTTGTGGAGCCAATTTCAAACCCTGTAACTTTTCACCTGGAGCACCCTGGTCCGAGTCCAGCCATGACCAAGGGGCTCCACCTTGTCCCGATGGTGTGCTGGTAAAAGGCTCTGCACACCCAGTGCTCGGTGGTCTTGGACCTATTCCCAGAGAAGTCGAGTTCTCAGCTTCGGTCCAATTGGCTGTCTCAGTTTTCCTATAACGAGACCCAAGGTGGAAATACGCTGAAGAGGTGCATTCCTTCTTTTGTCCTGAAAAATGCCTCTCAAAGGAGCTGCTGGCATGCTGGTATGGCCATGTGAGCTGAGCCATCATCTCGAGCCACCCCAGACTGAGAAGGGTGACACAACCCAGCCATCACACAGCACATGAGGAGGGGTCTCCTCAGGAAAGGAAGAGGCCATGTGCACCTGCAGTTTTATAAAAAAACCAAAAAAGCCTTAAGGACTACTATATATTAATATATATTCTATATAATTTAAACAAAAATTCAACTTCTTTTAAATATTTTCAAACACTGACATCATATTTCTAAAAAAAAAAAAAAGGATAGTTGTATTAGTTTTGTCTCCTTTTCGTTGTATTTCAAACACATCTGAGCTAGGAAAACCAAGGACAAATTTAAAAAATCTGTATTTAGAGACACAAATTGGGAAATAGTATTTTGGAAATGGTTTTGATTGGTGAAAGGAAAGACAGCCACTTTAACACAATATGAAAAAATGGTTTTGGACTATACTAGACAATAAACAGGGTGAAGAAAGATATTTACACTACTTAGCTGTTCTAAAGGAAGGCATGCTCTCAGCCAGAGTTTAAAAATACAGATCCAAACATCTAATATATGTATTTTGAGCTTAATTAAAAAATACTTAAGCTTTTAAATTATTTTAATTTTATATAACAAATTTCAAGGGCTGGATTTCTACTGTGTTTTTTTTCCTGGATATGGAGTAAGTTGAACTAATCTTCTTGTCTTTGAATGAGATCACATTTAAAATGGTTATAATGATTTAATTGAATTTACAAGTCTAGAAAAACAAACAAAATTTCTAGTATTTGTTTCTACAAGGTAAGTGTTTGGTAGAGACAAAACACTTAATTTAGGGATATGTATTCGTAAATCCTAAACTACCAGTCCTGAAATAGGGGGCATTTTTGATTTGACATTTGTCTAAGATACCTGATGGTGTTGAATTAAGTGAGACTTTCAGAAACGTTAACATTTTAGTAATTCTCTTGCCTTTTAAGTTGAATTTCTCAATAATTTTCATTAAATATTTTTTTCTTATAACTGCTGAAATGGTTACACTGCTGTTGCAACACTTGCACCCATCATATCATTAGCAGACATACCTTCAGAATTGCAACTTGAATTGAAACCCTATTGATAAACTTCCAATAACCTGGGTATAAAAAGAGTCCGTTTACTTTTGTAACACTTAAAATCCTGCATACCATGCCATCCTTCTTACTCAAGTGCAAGATACACTCTGCATGCTTAAAAGCCCTTCTGACTCAGGTTTGGGAGAGCAGCTTCTCAAGGTCTCAGTCTGGAGAAAAGGAGAGGTTGGGAGTCGTGGTGCTACAGCCTGTTCCCCACTCCGCAGTCACCGTGCCGGGGGCTTGGACACCCCCTGTCAAGGGTAGTGTGTTCCCCACAGACAGGAGTTCCTCTGACTCAAGCCACAGAAGCTTTGCAAAAGAAACTGCGTGGAGGTAACAACCAGGCACTGACACCAGCAGAGAAGCCGTAGAAAAAGCTAAAGCAGGAACTAAAAATATTCTCTCTACTCTGACTCGACTTAAGCCATCCTTGATAACTGATGCTTGATCCAAGCTTGTTCCAATCTCATCTCAGTCTCTATACTTCTGCAGCACTCCACAGCCACCCTTCTTATCTTCTCTTTCCCTATTGTTTACTACAAATTTCCCCTTTTCCTAATCTTTCTAATCCCTGAACAATATTCTTCTGCCAAAAAGCGAGAATTAACATGCCATTTACCATCACAACATTGATAGCTATGCATTACCACTCTCCCTTCCCCTTTTGTCTATTCCTATACTACTCTTCAAGGCAGGGAGATTGCCTCTTACCCTACTCTTTGTATAGTGTCCAGCAAACTGTGCCTGGCTTTGTTGGTCCTTCATAAATAACACAATCAGAAAAGCAAGGAAAGAAAAGCAAGGAAAGAAAAGCAAGGAAAGAAAAGCAAGGAAAGAAAAGCAAGGAAACTTCCTCACCTGGGTTTTTAACAGTGATGAGAGATTTTCTCAAGCTGTACTCTGGCAGAAAGTACCATGGCCCCACTAAGTAGAAAATTATATTTTTAGTCATTAGACTTAAATGGGAGAATTGCCTATACTCAGAGCACAGGCTATAATTCTTCACTCATGGCCTAATAAAATGCTTCGGTTTCTGAACTTTACCACCTTTTCTCTCTGAATTTCTCTTCACTATTCGAACAGTACAGCAACAATACTTTTTTTCTTGAAAACCTAAAAATTAACACAACCCAGACTTCCATTTGTCCCAAACTCCTGCATGTTGTTTTTCTATGATGTTTTTAAACAGAATAATTACACCAAGACCCAGATAATATATGTAACATAATGAGAAATCCGACAGTATGACAAGAGTGCAGCATTCCAGAAAACTGTGAAACTTGTTTCAACAAAGCTATAAAATAAACTGCCAGCAGTGTTTGCCAGGTTTTCTAGTGTTCTTACCCATCAGCTTTCTCAACAGGCACTTTACGGCTCTTCAGAGCTTCCATGTGCTCCGACCATCACTCCCGTGCACGGTCCTGCTCAGCGGTGGCTGAGACGCCCCTGTGGGCACATCCCAGTGCAGATCCATTGCTAAGCCACGACTGAAACATGCAGCAGAGACCATCTGACTCCTCAGCCTTCTGCCTTCTTGACTTGCCCTTCCCTGAACCATCTCTCTTACCCTCCTATGGACACTGTCCCTTTGTTATTACCTGCAATAGCCACAAGCCCTGTGGGTTTTATGCTCTTGGCCAGGCTTCAAGTTCCAGCGCTTCCCTTGCTTCTCACCCTCCACACACTAATCAGGGCTTCCCTAGTGAGGTCTGGGATGTAGATGCCTGTTTAACTTCTGTCCTCAGCATTTCAAAACCATTAGTCAGGGCCTGGACTGTGGCCATCAGAATACAAGTACTGTAAGGTAAACAGTAACTCCCATATTTTCCTCACCCCCTGCATCAGGAAGACGAATAATGAGTCCCACAGTGTATTGTTTATTCTCATCCCATATTAATTTTAGTTATAATGGTCAGCTAGTAGCCATTTGCTGGATATTAGGAGGAGCACAACAAGGTACCACAAAGCAAGGAGATGGGTACCCCAAGATGGCAGGATGGCCGACTTGGCCTTCACACACTTCACCATATTCTGAACTTTATCTCCGATTAGCAATCCTGATTGTTGTCACTCTAACGAGCTACCTGTGACAGTCTGTATTACCTGCAAAACAAATGCTTGATCCAGACCAGCCTGTGGTCAGAGCAAGCTTCTCTGAGTTAAACCCCATGAAATTCTCGGGTGATCATGCCTCTAGCTGCATTGCTATAAATAACATCCACGCTGTGAAGTAGCCCAACTGTTAAACTCATCTGCAAGCACTGTGCCTTCAGCTCCTCACTGCTAATTCGTTCAGGCTCCTCTCTTCTTCATTTTAGGTAATGTCGGGTTGCTTCTCCCTTGGGTGAGATAATGCTTTGCTTACTAATTCCCAGCTTGTGGGAAGGACAGGAGAGAGTGGGAGCTTGTAGAAGACAGAGACAGTCAGAGAAAACTTGAAGACAGTCTGCAGTTCTCCTGTCAGTCTCAGGCTTGAGACAATTGGGGTCTATTGGTTTGCTTAAATTTTCTTTTGGCAACAGCCCTTTCCGAAAATGTCCTTCATATTCTCTGATCATTTACCATATCACTTCACTTCTACACGTGCAAGTCACAATGTTTTTCTTCATTTTAACTTGTCCCTTTGCTTACCACTGTTAACGTTATTGAAGATCAGCTTTTTAAATGTGCTCACATTTGTACTATATAAATTGCATATAATTTACTCTATTTTAATAAAGTATGTTAAAATATAGACAAATCAAATTACATAAATCTTAATAAACATCCAAAACATAGTTTTAGGTTCTCTTGTACTCACATCTGTTCACCTAACAGACCCATCCACTGTCTTTATTATAGTAATAAACCCTGGTCCTCAACAAGTGCCAGTGAGACTTATGTGCATGCAAATTAATTGGTTTTCATCAATATAATACCTAATCAAGTCCTGGAACACATTAATGTTGGAATACATCACAAAAAAAAAAAAAAAACAAAACAGTGAACATGTGAAAATGGAAACAGATGTTTTCATAACTACCATAATCAAGAAGACCAGTTTACAGAGTGGAAATCATTATTTGCATGGTCAACGATGATGTAACAGATCATGTATCTTCTGCTATATGTTATAAACAAATGCCTCATTTTTTGCCTTAGGAAAAAGGATAAGGCTCTTACCGAAATGGGTTGGGGAAAGATCGGTGAAGGAATTGTACCAAAGCATACTTTTTTTTCAGTTTTATGCTTACATTGTTTTCAATATTGCAATCTTTGCCATTTACTGGTAAAGAAAAAAAAAGAAAAATGTTATAAAGGATGAAATAGTATTTTTTACACAACCTATTGTTATTAAAAAGGTTATAAATCATAAAAGCAGTGGATCTTGATTTGTGCCCATAGAACATGCAAAAAATTGGCTTTGAATGCAAGGGAAATCAATATTTTCTTAGAATAAAATTTCTTTATACACTATGTGTTAATTTGAATAATGATTTGATACTTGAGGGTATCAAATTTTTATGGAAAATCAAAGAAACAAAAAATTAAAAGAAGCAGAGAACTGTAACTATATCTAATATTTCAACAAGAGGCAAGATAAAGACTTATGCCTCAAGACTCTAGGGTCTAAACTACTGTCACATCTCGCTCACTAGATAAGACATGCAATCTCTTCCTGTTCCCAAAGAAGTAGGAATGTAAGACCACAGACAAAAACAATTTCACTGGGAAAAGTTTGCACAGAAAAAAGTTGTTCCAAAGAGAGGCTTGAATGACACAAAGAGAGATCCTTGGTGCTTGACAAATGGAAAGTGGGATGGTGTAATGAAGATTTTAAGCTATGACAGAGAGAAAATAATAAAATCAGAAGTTACGGGCATTCAGCAGGGCGGAGCGAGTAAGTGCTCTCCGGGGATGTGCACCCCAAGCCCCTAGAAGGTAACAGGAGATTAAATCCATCTTTGTGTAACTGAAGTATAGACTGAAGCCAAATAATTTTGCCCTTAGCTTCAGCACTGTCAGGATTTCCACTTACTTCAATGCATCATAAGCGTAAGAATACATTTAGCCTTGGTGCTAAACTGCTCCACACGAGGAAATGTCATCCAGAATCAAACTGGGTACTGAGCTACGCTGATTTATGACATATGTAGATCCACAAGTTTCAGAAACAAACCTTCAGCTCAGAAATAGTAGAGGAATGTGTAATTCCTGTAAATCAAGCACCTGCACGAGGAAGCTGGGCTCCTGACAGCACTGGAGGGAGGCTAAGTCCTTAATTCGGGTGGCCTGAATCATCACCTGGCAGGTCCCCTCCGCCCTGCAGGAAGCACCAGCACTGAGGCTTGGCAGCCCCTATGCCATGTTCTTGGAATACCCTTTGTCCAGACACGGAGGTAGCAGAGCCTTGCACAGATCCTCAGGTTTTACTGAATGCTTTGCTTTTCCTCTGAAGATTACTTTCTTACTCTCACACAATAAAGTTTAAACATATTAATGAAGAAACCTACATAGTTAATATGAACAGAACTGCAGCCAGCTCTCAATTATACAGTTCAAGTGTTACATAGCTTGTGCACAGAGCACAGAACTACTCTGGCACGAGCGTTTCACTGGATTTGCTTCCCTAAGGAGCAGATTCACTCTCTCTCTCAGCTCCCCACAAACGGATGTAGTAATGAAATAAACTATCCCAGGCCAGAAAATGCAGATGTGCTGCTCTGCATGCTATTGACACCCAACGCCGCGTCCAGCGAGAATGAAGCCAGAAATGTCCACCACACCCAAGCCATCTCTGAAGAATCAGACACGTATGCCCTTCCTCCACCAGATAAAAAAACCTAAGAATTACAGGTTTTATTAACTGCTTTCTCATTTTTTTTTTCTTTCTTTTCTTTAGGAACATTGCTTCTAACGAGAAACTTCTCCTCAGAGATACTTTACATTTTTTCCAAGAATCACGCTTGGGCTACTGCATGGTCCATCTTCTGTTTTGCACACTGCTCATCTTAGAGTAAAGCAAAAAAACAATGGTGACTGTGGGGAAAAGAATGCTAGAACAATAACAGGGGAAGAAGTGATTTTCAAAAAGTAAAATAAACAATTTCTTGAGGTACAAGTCCTGCTGCTCCTCTTTGCTCCCTCTCCCTCCCTACCTGCTTCTATCTCATGCACAAACACTGTACGTTGGATGAGTTACAAAGTTTTGCACAGAATAAAGAGTAGTTATTCTTACTGACAGTACTATATGAAGCCAGTAACTAGGAGTAACTGGGGCCAGGTCCTATGGGAAAAAGGTCAGCAGAATTCCAAGGTATTCTTTCTGTCAGCACTAAGCAATCTGTAGGGAGTCAAAATTTATCATTATACTGGACTCATGCTTGAACCTATCAACTTTTTCTTCCAGGAACTTTGGTCCATATATAAATATAGACTAAATATATTCTTGCATGCCGAAATGCTTGGCTTTTGTTTTTGCCACAGGCATTCAAATATAGTTATAAAACAATGAACATGAGGAAGTATATATTGACAAATCAGAAAGAGTGCATAAGACATAAATCTATGGTCTAAGGAAAGAATTTTTTTTTAACCATGCATAAGAGATTAAACCTGATTTTACCGAGAAATTGTATTTACACATTTGACATTTGCATGCAGTATCATAAAATTAATCTAAGTTTCTTTATAAAATAAATATAATCTTCCATTCATATGATTCTGTGAAAACAGATTTTATGGAGACACACACAACAAAAAAAATCAAAATAATTGCGCATGGTCAAAAATCTACAAATTACATACAGGGCTCTATTGCTAATAAAATAATGTGACAACAATGCTAGCCTGTGCTTCCCTCCACACAGAAGAGCAGCAGAAAAGACAAATCTGAACTTTCACCGGAACACCCAGAAAACCATCCCAACAACCCTGGGCTGGGCTAGAGTTAACTTTCTTCACCGTGGCTGGTATGGGGCTGCGTTTTGGATTTGTGCTGAACACA
Source organism: Oriolus oriolus (assembly GCA_013400235.1). NCBI lineage: Eukaryota > Metazoa > Chordata > Aves > Passeriformes > Corvidae > Oriolus > Oriolus oriolus. The sequence goes on from VXBT01013573.1 coordinate 315,335, forward strand.
GAGTTGATAACATAAAGATGTTTTTGTCATTGCCGAGCAGAGCTTACTCAGAGCTGAGGCCTTTTTGTACTGCCACACTGGCAAGGGGATTGGGGGTGCATGGAAGGCTGGGAGGAGACACAGCCAGGACACCTGACCCCAACTGACCAAAGGGATATTCCAGACCACATGACATCACACTCAGTCTATAACATGGGAGGAAGAAATAGAAAGGGAGGGGCATTTGGAATGATGGCGTTTGTCTCCCCAAGTAACCGCTGCAGGGGATGGGGCCCCGCTCTCCTGGAGATGGCTGAACACCTGCCTGCCCATGGGAAGCACTGAATTAATTCCTTATTTTTCTTTGCTTGTGTATGTAGCTTTTGCTTTCCATATGAAACTGTCTTTATCTCAACCCACGAGTTTTTGACCTTTTACCCTTCCAGTTCTCTCCCAATCCCACTGGTGGAGGAGAGAGCAAGTGGCTGTGTGGGGCTTGGCTGCTGGCTGGGGTTAAACCATGGCAAACCCATATATTCCCATGGTATAAGGTAACCCGTTCCCCTGTGTACAACTTCCCCTCAAATTTACTTCCTAATTCCTTTTTCCCCCGAAATGATAAAATTTCAGCCTAGAGAAGAGGAGACTGAGGGGAGACCTTGTTTTGGTTTTTAATGTCCTCACAAGGGGAGACAGGCACTGATCTCTTCGCTCTTGTGACCAGTGACAGGACCTGAGGGAATGGCCTGAAGCTGTGTCAGGGGAGGTTTAGATTGGATATCAGGAAAAGGTTCTACACCCAGAGGGTGGTCAGGCTCTGGAACAGGCTCCCTGGGGAAGTGGTCACAGCACCAATCCAGACAGAATTCAAGAAGCATTTGGACAGTGTTCTCAGGCACATAGTGTGATTCTTGAGGTGTGCTGTGCAGGACCAGGAGTTGGACTTGATGAGCCTCATGGGTCCCTTCCAACTCAGCTTATTCTGTGATTCTGTGACTGAGTTGGTAGAAACATGGAAACTCACAGGTAGCTAATACATCCTCTTCCATTTAAAAACCAAATCAATAGCCACAAACTCTCAAGTTCTCAAGCACTCATTCTAAGCCACAGGCCAGTCATATACTTTTAGTTCGGCATCAGTCCAGCAAAGCACTTATGCATGCACTTAACTTTGAGCACGTGAGCAGTCCCATGGATTTCAGTGGGACTTCTCACAGGTTTGATGTTAAGCAAGGGCAAAAGTGGCTTACCTGGACCAGTGCCATAAACTGGAAAGCCGGTACCGCAGAGACTGAATATTTTCATGCATGAAATGCCTGTCCCATTTTGTGGGAATGGATGCATAAAGATAATGCTAAAAACCACAAGAACCTCTGCTATTTCAGGTACAGTAGGGAATGGAAGATTGTGTTGGACAGAAGAGAAAACAAACATCCATCCAAACTGATACAACAACCACTATCAGGTGTTGAGTCTGTTTCCTAGGACAACGAAAATAATATTATTGTGTTTCCATAGCAACACAAATGTATATGCCATGATGCAAAATACATTCACAGTACGCAAAGGAAAAAAATGTCTTATATATAGTAACATAACAGACGAAAGATCCTGATCCAGCTCAAGTACAGTTTTTCCTCCCAGTAACCTGCATAAAATAAAATCAATCTAGAATTTACAATTTTCTGTTCCTGTGCTGTGCACTGACACAGATTTGCTTCGCATCCATGAAGCAACGCACATTTTTTTCTATTTTGAGCTCAATAGGTGCTTTACATTATATGGTTAATCATGGGCATTAGCCAGAAACTGCCTTCTTCCTCTGTTTCCAGATGTAGACTTGGAAGTGCTTTTCTGACCCATACATTATTTTTTATGCGATAAATGTGGAACCTTATAGAATGGACAAAAAAAATAGCACTATGGGCAAAAAGAATGAAGCTTGGAACTGTAGTCACAGCGATGATTGCTTGGGTCTTGGCTATCAGACTCAGCCCAAGAGAATTCAATGCTGCTCAAGTACAGCCCAGCACTGTGGTTCACACACAAGTAACCAGCAAGGTGCGAGGAGTGCAGCACACACCGGGTGTTCCAAGCTTCCTCCCTGCACCAGAATCAACCCCCCGTGATGTGCAACAGACTCAGTCCCAGGCTGGATTTGTTGGTCTTGTTAGAACAACCTTACAGGGAAGATTTACTTGCACAAAGGCTATGCCATGCAGATGCAATAACTCCTAAACACATCAGGTACACGAAGGTTGCTGTTCATATCTCATGTACCACAGGCACCCACATTTCTCTTCGGGATTACTCTGACAGACATACAAAATCATTATCCATCACCTATGAAAAACCACAACCAAAACTGTCATTCAGTCCTTAGCAGAGGTGCCAGTAACTGAAAGGTATGGAAATAGAATAAGTGATTTTCCCTACAAAACCATCTTTCTGGTGGTGCACGATGACTCACTGTTACTGTAAAATATGTGAAGAAAATGAGAAGTTGTTTTCCGTACTACCAGTCTACCCATGGATGAACCTGTGCACCCCCAGGATTTTATCAAGTGTGAAAGGTATATAACTGAACCAAATTTATTTCTGCTTTCAAAAAGTCATAGCCAGCATCTTCTAGAGTCAATACCTCATAGCTCTGTTCCTGATTTTACTATGAAATGTCAGCCTCAGGTTACAGCAAAGCTGAAACAGAACTGTGGGACAATGTAGCAAAGGTTGGCTGGCTGAACTATTTGTGAAATATAATTATTTCATTTTTGATGAGAAAAGAGTGATCAGGGTCACAGATACAAGTATTTACAAGTGCAAACTATTATCCTAAGAACTCGAGGATTTAGCTAGGGGAAAATACATTTACTGGAATGAACACTGACAAGGAAAATGTTTAATCCCTAAAGTTTTATTTCCCCCTAACATAAAATAATATTACTTTGAATGCTCCATAAATAACATTAATGGAGAGATTTTGAATGGTAAATCTCTAATGATATACGAGAGAGGACTTAAATAGGTTTAACTGGACTCTTTCTCAAACTTGGCAACTGTGTTACAAATGGTTTTAGGCTTTTTTAAGCAGCATTATAATCTGTTATCTCTTTGGATCAAATCCTAAAAAAGCTTTTTGTTCCCAATTTGCAAACACCACCAATGCAGAAGCAACTAGAGGGAAAGCATTTTTTAGTGCCCTACCAAGTTCAGGGAAAACATCATTTTAGGGCTCTGTGGTGTGATGGGAGCCCTCTACAGATGCCAGTGAGTGGTTATGCAAAGCTTCAATTGTGCTTCAGCATAGTGTATGTAAAAGGAGGCTTTGTAGCAAAGTTCTGCCAACAGAGCTGCTACCTGAGCCCACATCCAGAGCCCAAATGGGTTAAATGTTGCTCTTTAAAAATTAGTGTTCCAATATAGCGTTACTTGAAAACAGTGTGAGATAGTTAAGGGTTATTGATAACATTTTTGTAAGTTAAATAAGAGAAGCAGAAAGATGGAGAAGAGTTTGTCCTACTTAGCATAGGAATGCTTTCCTTCCCCCCTGCAGCTGAGGCCCTTCTAGTCCTCAGCTCTGTGCCTCAAGCAAAACTAGTAACACTGGGACATAAACCACAGGTCAAAATTTAAGGTCATGTGAATTGACAGTATTCCCCCCACATGATAATTTTAAGCAAAATAAAAATTCCATCAATGGTGAGTCATCAACAGAGGTTCAGTTTAAGATCAGAAACAGGACTAAACTGTGGCTGGAGAAGGAAACAGCCCAAAGCACTGTCTTAGAAAGCGTGCGACGAATTTATGTGGAAAAGACTTCAGCTGCACACATGCACAGCAAAATTGGGCATTAATCTATAACCTTCTCTGGTTCACATGCTGAACAATTTTGAATGCAATAAAATAAGAGTTAAATTTACTGAACTGATGATATATGTATGCCACAGCTTACCCCTCCGAAAACATAAAACTCTATCCAATACAACTGAGACAAAGAATTCTGAAAAAGCATGTCGCATGTAAATAACAAATCTAAATCTCTCTAACTAGCAATCAATTAAGCATATATAAGAAGAGAATTGTTCAAGAGTATAATTATAGAGGGAAGTTTATTTTTTTGTTGTTTTGATATTTATTTTGATTTCGGTTATGTGTCACAAAAAATATGAAAATTATTTAAATTTGTATTTAGCATGTATTATCATAGTTAAAATGCCATATAGAGGATTTTACTAATGTTTACAAACATTAAGATATCTTAATTTCAGCATTGGTAAGAAACACTATTAAAAAATTCAATGAGATTCCTACTCTGCTGTAAAATATCTGATCTACCTAAAAGTTACACCTCACAATACTTCTACACTGTGAATACAAATTAAGAAAAAATATCCACATGCAGAAATTCCTCCTCTCCCCCTTCCTATAACTTACCCTTCCAGAGTGCCTTTCTTCGTCTTTATCAGCTTTTGTGCCTGAATATTTTTTTCCAAAAGGCTTCCACATTATGACTCCCTAAACTGTGCATTAATCTCCTACAGATCATATTTTCAGTGAGATATTGAAATGAAAGGATTTTTGACTACTTAAAATTACAGTCAACTGAAGTGCATGGTATTAGTGCAAATAAGCATGAGTATTACATTAAGTAAACATTATGCCTTTCAAAATTCAAGGAAAGAGGTATATATCTAGAATTTAAATTGCACATTCTCACAATCAGGATTTCTATACAAATCAAAATCCTGGCCAAGGTATTCTGTAACAACAACAATAACAGTCAGCTCAAATGAGACCAACTTGTACTTTTACTTTCCCTACCTCAATCAGTAGTATTTATACCTTTTTTATTTCTCTGTAACTAATCATCTAGATAAACTAAACTCTCTCATCAATGAAATCAGCTCTAGCAAAGTCAAAATATTATTCAGTGGGATTTTTTCTCCAGTTTGTTTTTGTACAAACATTAGGAATTCCTCCTCTGAATAGACTTACCTGGGTACATAGTCACCAAGAAAAAAGAATTCAAAGCCGGTGGCTGAACAGAATTTTTGCAAACAGGCAATCACTGCTGTTTATTTTTTTCACATCATGAAATAAAATTTGCAAGGTTTGTTTTTCTCTAATGGCCACCGCAGAATAGAATACCTTCAGCATCATATTTTTTCGTTACAGTTAAGTGCAATATAGAAGAAAAACAACACTGAGGCTGAATTACATCTGTTAGTGATCATGTAATTTCATATTCATATATAACCTTCACTACACAGTATTTCATCAGTTGCTGTGCTTCATATAATAAGGACAATAATTATCAAGAGAGTTTTAACACCCCTCCCAAAATCAAAAACCCCCTTCAAAAGCAAAATTAGATGTATTGGAAATAATGTGTGCTGCAAATCTTTTATCAAAAAGAAAGAACTTTTACGTAAGTTTTCTTACAACTTCTCTGTCTACTTTTCACTTTTGTATTTTCTGTGCTTTCACCAAAATTCTTCCATTGATCTTGCAGCATGTAATGGTTGCTTTGCTTTTGGATAAAGAAAAAACTTCAGTATTTTTAGAAAATTTAGGTGTCTAAACCAAAAATGCAGGCACATGTCCAGTCACTCAAGGAAAAAATTTATCTGCAAAGCCACTCAAGTAAAAGAGAGGGAGTTACGAATGGCAACACTGAATGGAGTGTTTGAGAAGGAATTAAAGAGAACAAGGCTGTGCACCTTCTAGATAGGGTATGAAGAATGAAGACAGGAAAAGACAGCAGGCAGCACACTATGTTGAACAAAAGACTCATAGAGCTACTGAAAAAAAGTCACCTGCCATATTTCTCTTTCAACTGAGGAAACTGTGCATCAGTCATCAGTTTTGCTTCAAAGGTCAATCTGTTGAATAAATATTCTCTCCTGCTTAGAAGAACTTGTATTTTTTACTAACTCAAAAGAAGTGAAGTTGCTAAAATTAATGTGTCCTAATATATATGCTCATATTCTGACATTTTCATCTTCAGTCCCTTTGGTGGAAAAAATGGATACTTTGTTCCGATATTCAAGGCAGTGACCTTAAAGCTAAGTACAATACTCTTATTTTTGTTACCATTTCAATTAAAATACTTAAGTAGAAAGAAACTATGAAAAAATAGCTATACCCAAATGCTACCATTCCAGCCTTTTTGAACCACGCTAAGTTATTACCCCACAAGTCCCCTGAATTGTTTGCAAGACTCCCTGCAATAATAATTGGTACAACTGAAGCAGTACCAAGCCCTTTAGTAGAACAATTAATGTCTTGTATATGACCTGAAAAAAACAAAAAAAAACCCAAATCCAGAACCAAACCTATTGTTTCATGTGTAATTTTTGATCAGATTTGTAAGACATTGCCATAATCCAGCTCTTAATACCTCTCTTTATTGAAAGTCCCAATGAAGTAAGTTTTCATGGAATAAAGAAAATTGTTCTGCCAGAGGAAAAATACCAGAATATAGCTTTTATTTTTCTGCATTCAAAGCCACTGCTCAGTGTTTGCTGAAGGTTCAGTTTTTTAGCACCTTGAGCCTGATTCAGTTGGTGCCAAATTCGATGGAGCTGTACCTCTTCCTTCAGTTAACTATTGGATCATATCCCATCACAAGACAAACTATTCCCTGTGATTAACACTTGGGAAACACAGCACTCTCAGTGCCACAAAACATTTGTAGAAAGGATTGAAATGCTTTCAAGATGTAAGAAGTAAAATTAAAAAATAAAGTTTCAAACAGGACAAAGTTATTTTTAATCAAATACATCATACAGATAAAACGTTATTTTTATGTATTTGTTTTGATTAATCAGAAATACTGATCTGGTATTCCAGAATGGTAAAGTTTCCTTACATCTAACTATGGCAATAAATCATCTGTATTTTTAGCACATTTAAAAGTGTTGAGTTCCCTGTGCCTCGGTCACAGAAGTTCAGAATTTTCCTACATTTAAATTAAGATATTTGTCATTTCCAGATTCTTCAGGAATCTTTTCTCACAGGTCAGATTAAGATGTTTCTAGTGTGCCAGAATCATCATTTTTTTCTGTTTGTTTGTTTAAATGAGGATTCCTGTAGGAATTCTGTGAAATGTCAGCATAAAAATACCTTTATTTCTGTTCTTTGACTGGAGCAGGGCAGCTTGAAAATTCCTAAATTCAACCGCAACTAGCACTTCTCGTCCTGCAGGGATTCCTGCAGTTCCTGTAATTCTGCTTTCACTTCATTTTCAAGCTGTTGCAGATACCTTTTTATGAACTGATATATCTTCACAACTACTTTACAGGCATTTTGTGCTTCAGAATATTTTGCAAATTGAGTTCTTATCTTTCACTCGGGCTCAGAATTTATCACATCTTGCATTTCTCTTTGTTTAGGTTCCCAAATATATTTTTGGACTATTTAACTGGAAAAAAAACCCAAACACCACACCGCACAATGACCAGAGTGTGACCTAACTCACACCATATAGATCATTGATAATGATACCAAAAACTCCAGTATAAATTCAATTAGATAAAAATGGACTCTCTTCATATACGTTGCTATCGTTACTCTATTTGTTTTTCTAAGGCTTGCCTGTTAGCTGATGGTTCAAATCATACTTTGCTGCTGCCTTGTCTTTCAAGAAATCCTACTTTACCTGCTTTTCCCCTCCATTTTCATTCCTCTGTCAGCCTATGAAGCACACTGTAATTACTGGTATCTTCTGAGTGCGCTGATGAAGCAGAGCCTGGAGCCCACACTGTGTGGGAGAAGCAGGGCTAATAATCCCAAACTGAGGGAGCCACATTCAATGGAAGTGGTCTGCTCGACCTGCTGGTTTTTGATATTGGTCACAATATCAAATATTACAGCCTAAGTGATGTACTTTACTCCAAATAAGAACTGTTTCTTGTGGCTCAGAACTGAAGACTTCACATCTGGTCTGAAACAGTGATAAAAAAGAGAAAAGAGGGAAGAAAGGGAAAAAGAACAGAGGAAAAATGTGGAAGCCAGGGAAAGGAAGCAGGAAAGAGGAAAACAAAAATGAGAAAAGGAAAAAAGCAAAAAAAAAAAAAAAAACCAAGAAAAATTGAAAGGAAGGGAAAGAGGGAAACAAAAGAAAACAAAGTGGGGGCGGGGGGTGGAGGGGAGGTAAGAAAAAAGGAGAAGCTCACAGAGCATGCAGCTCTGTTTCCCAGTCTGAAGCAGTTCTGGGTTTGGACTCAGAGTCACAGTTGCTCCAGGAGTGTTTCTCTCCCTATTTAATCACCACACCTCAGATAACCACTTGCATTTAAGGGAGTGGATCTCTCTTTGCAAAGCTATAGGAATCTTTCCAGTTACACCAGGAGGATCTTGGTCAGCATCTTTATGAGGATAACTACCAGAATTGCTAAAAACATCCTAAATTCTATCTCAAAATGAAAGCACTCTAAATTAAGGTACATATGCTGCCTTGCAAAAGACTTGCTCAAACTTGTGTAAATCAGCAGAGTCCTTGGCTCACACAATTTTAATAAGACCCATGTGTATTAAACCAGATTATATGGCACATGTTAAGGTTCACGTTTGATATCAAATTAAGTATATGGATGATTTACGGAAAAGAGGTCACCTCCCTTTCCCCCACGTGAGGTTTAAAGACTGATCTTCAACCAGATCTTCCAACACTTTCTGCATTTAGGCCTTCCCCACTTGAAACCTTCAACGTTGTTTTTATTATCACAAGAGACCAATACCCAGCCGAGCATCTGTTATTATTCCCTTACCTTCTCTCCCTGGGAGAATACTTGAACCTAGCATATATCACCATGATTACTGGATGCTGCTAAATTCCTAGAAAAAGAGCAGCATTGCTTTCCTTGTAGAAGGATTTGATTGCGCTATTACTCTATGCACTAATGTGCTGCTTGGCTATAAAGGGAATTGTTGAGTAGTTACTTTTAAAAAATCCAACACACCAATAAAACAAGTTCCATGAAATAAATGAACACCCACCATTAGCTCTTACCCGCAAGGATCAGCACGACAGATGTATTGATATTGACAGACATTTGGCTGGAATAACTTTGGGAGGCAAAAATGTGAGTTAACACCTTTCTCTTTCTCCAACAAGATGCTGTGCTTTAGCATCTGCTACCAAAAGCAGACAGGTGATGCTATAGTTCATTCATCCCCTCTTGTCATTTTCACTGACAGAGAAGCTTAACAGGTCAGCAGGGATATTAACAAAAATTATCTCCTCAGACTGAAACACGAATTCACTGCTTCACCAGATAATCCTTGGGCTGTCAGTTCTACTTTTTCCAGGCAAACAGTGCCATGCTTTGAAGTGCACTTAGTCGTCATGACCCTAAAAACCCATTTCCACTTGTTCTCTTTTTTGGTTGCTACAGTAATCTAATTCCTGGTGCCTATATTTGGGGCTTCCTACTCACAGCCCTGGCCCCTTTCCCACCCACATACTTCTTATTTTTGCAATGTTTGCCCAGTGCTTTTTTTTTTAAAAAAGAAACATGTCTATTTAGTCAATACTGTAATGAAATCCGGTTTTGTTTTTATAACATATGCCTGTTTTTTCCCTACTGTTTACCATTTTTCTTTGGAAAGGAAACTAGCCTGGTGAGGACCCTGATGCAAAAATTTCCTGCATCTTTAGAACATGGTGTAAGTGTGTGCTGTCAGGTATGTTGCAAACTCCTATAGGCAATGACCCTATCCAGAGAAAAAAGTTTCAAAACAGTTGTTACTTCTGAATATAAATACAGATGTATTCATATATGTGTGATCTCGTGTGATTAATTTGAATCAATGTATAGACCTGGAATTAATTAACTGTGTGTTGTTACTTTCAACAGACCCTGTCCTCAGCAACGGATGGCAATCTCTAGTTCTATTTATGGTCTGAGTTATTACGGGCCAAAAAAGATGTTCCTGTAAGATTTACTGCCTGAATGGCCAGGCTGCACTGAAACCTTGGTATTTACACAGGATTTCAGTATATGCATATCATATCCCTCTTTTACAGATGGCTCTTCCAAAATAATCTGACAAGGGTTAAGTTCCTTGCATGCTGAGACCGCTTGCTGTCCTGTAGGCAAATATTCTTTTATTACTTTCCTCTACTGTGTTCATAGGATTTCTCTTGTCTTCTGCAAAGATGATATATTCATACGGTCACAGATTATCTTTTTGTGCTGCATTTTGCTGTACTTCAAGCAGTGAGAATACACAGAATAACCAGGGTGAACAGACTAACCAAATTATTAATAAATAGAAAATTCAAATTACTTGACAAAAAACACATAGAAAAACCTAGTGAAAATGTTGTGACAGCAAAAGACCTTTATCTGTGTATGTGTACATATACTGCTTCTTTCCTCCGTACACCTCAGAGATTTGTGTCCTCTGTTCAGTATCTTTGAATGAATTGGTCAGAGACTGATTATATAGCAATTGTTTACTCCATACTATATCAGTAGTGTTCCAACCTAAGAGACCATATAAGTGGAATCCTGAACCTTTAGGTTTATCTACTCTACAACATCTATAAATTTGCTGTCTTAAGAAAAGTTAGGAAGAGCCCAACAACATTTTAGGAACATTCATTTATGTGAGTTTTGCTCACATATCTTCATTAAAAGCAGATGCACAAATACCTTTTCTGGTCCTGACTTCCATTTGACAGACAAAGCTATTTTAGAACAATGCTCTGCTAGTGATAGCAATTTTATTTTATATGCTTTACTGATAAGGCCTTAAACAGAGGATGACAGTGCATATAACAGGCAATATATCCAAGGAATTACAGATGACATTTTATCTGTTCACAGAACGCTGTGCACATTTCTTTAAACTATCTTTGAGAATCTAGTCGTCATCATCTAAGTATTTTTGAAAATCTTATTTTAATGAAACACATTTAGAAGCTTGTTTTAATGAAACACATTTTACCTTCTCATACACTGAAATGAAGTAAGAGTTTGCCATACTGCATGCTCCCCTTTAAGGAACCAAAGGCACAAGACAGTTTCATCACAAAACCAGTAGAACCACCTGCACTTCCAGTTGTCTGTCTCATCCCTCTTTCATTTCCTCTGCCTGACAGCAGGGCACTTGATATGCCCCCAGATGCAAAATAAAGGTAAACTGTTTTCATCCTTAGAGATCAAGACTTGATTTTGCCCTCACTCCTATGAGTGGACTTTCAAAGCCCAGTCAGCTGGCAGAAATTTGCCTTTTGCCCTGATGCCCTTCTAGCAAATGAGATAGATGTACGACTTAAAAAATTTTAAATTATAGTCACAGCTATGATGAAGCCATCTATCTCCATCTGTCATGGTTTAGGAATGGCATTCCCCAATTTAGTGTTCACACTGAAACACTCCAAGCCACATGCCACTCGCTCACCTCCTCCTGCAGTGGGCTGGAGAGGAGAATTGGAGGCACAAAAGGTAAAGCTGACAGGCTGAGAAAAGAACAATTTACTGGAAACAGCAGTGAAATAAGAAAGCGATCAGTAACAGCAGCAGCGTTAATAACGAAGTGCACAAGAGAGGGGAATGATCCACAAGCGGTTTGCTCACCACACAGAGCCCTACAATACCCGATTGCTCACTTCCCACTAAGCGACTGGAAGGGTCTCCTTTCCCCACCCTGAGAAAATGACATGAGGGGGTATAGAATAACCTCCGTGTCCCAACCATGCCCCCTCCTGGCCACTGCAAAAATTAACCCTGTTCTGGCCAGGACCAGGACACCTGAGCCTGTCAGCCGCAGAAGAGCTGCTGACTGCGTCTCCTCCATGAAAGGTGGGACGGGGAGGAAGGCGACTGTCCTTGTCTTTTGGGGACCTCACACTTACACTCTCAACCAACACACAAGTGCGAGAAAGACCAGCATGACAGCAGGCTCTAACTCTGCAAATGCTTTAGCACTTGTCTAACTAAGCAAAAGGCAACTCAAGTTTTTGCAGGGCCTAGCAGATTACAGTAAAAATGTGATCACAATCTACCTACAAGCAGTGTGCAGAGGACCAAGCCTACCGCAGTGTGAACAACATGCAGCCACTTAATTTCTCCCAGTTGATACCCAAAATACAGATATGACTTGGAGGACATACGTTGTCTCTCCGTTTGTAGAGTCTGATTAATCTGAAATGAAGTAACAATAACATATTTGAAACTTTCTTGTTCCAGTAAAACTCCTTCCTGATCAATTTGCAATTTATTACACTTGAAGATAAGAAAATTCTAAACAAAATTAGCAAGAGGATTTAAAAGATAAAAACAACGAAAATATTTCCAAAAAATCCCTGTATCAGCCATAAATTTTTTTGTAAACCCTCTTCTAGAAAGCTTTTTACAAACATTTTGTAAAATCCCCACTGCCATGACTTCTATACTAAAATGTCCAAAATTAATAGATCTATTAAAAGATAAAACTTGATTTAAAATGTTAAAATTAAAAGAGATACAAGAATGACAAATAGGAGCTTTACGGAATGCAATAAGATATACTTTACATTGCTCTAGACAAGATTTGAAAGAAGAGTACACAACAGTATAATCAATTTAAATGGAAACAAGATCAGACATACATGCAGAATTTTTACAGATGCCACCCTCTGCAGAAATTTCCCAGAAAACTATTTCCTTCCGAGGCAGAAAAACAGTCTTTGGTAAACTGTATACAGCACGTGTCAGTTTGGGACAGTTCTCTGGTATAATCTTTGTCTCCAGCCTCTAAATACAAAAGATGGATAGATCTGATTTATAAAGGTCACTCTATTCATTATAGTCATACTTTAAAATATGGACCTATTAATTTTTACAGCAAGAATATTATGGCTCCACCCAACCTTCATTATGAAGTCTTCAGTTTCCCTTATTGCAGGTCCAGAGGACCTAATCAAACTCCAGGAAAGAAAGTTATCAAATGATTCCTGCAAAGAATTTAAAAAAAAAACCCCAAATATCCAAAAGCTCACTGCTGAATGCAGCAAATGAACTAAATAATGGGAAACACATTTACAATGTCCTTTAATGGTGAGCCTATCCAATTTGTGATTTAAGAGGTCAAACTATTGGTTATTTTTGCATTCCTGGTAATTTAAGAAGAAACAGGCTGGGAAATGTGTACTCGCAGGCCTTATAAAACTGCCGTCCTTATTTTGAATAATAGACATGCCTTGTAAAAAGCTTACCGGTGGAAAAGCCCCCCTCCATGTTTCCGCACTTCGACTGGAGAGCCCGCTGCCCATGAGGCTTACAAGGAAGATTGAGTGTTTAAAGAGACAAAAGAAATCGGCCACAAAAAATCCTGCCACCCATGTGTCCGGAAAATATGAACTGCTCCAAGAGTTGGGACAAGAAGAACTGCTGACACCAGATGGTAACGCTCCGTGCAAGAGTACCGCACCACCATCTCGTGCTGGGAATGAGGGTTTTTCTCAAGGGCCTGAGGCTAAGCCTGGTGGCTGGGCAAGCAAGAGGAAGGAAAGGATGAGATGGAAAGACATCTACAGCTCTCAGCTGGGGCAGTCCCAAAGACTTCCACCCTCATTGCACCAGCAAAGCCCACCCACAGAAATCATCAGCCTGGTTTTACCAGGGCTTATGATTATTTTGTAAGAATTAAGGGCTGTTACATTGATGTCAGAGGAATACTCTCTTCTACGTGAAGGAAAAAAAAAAGGCAAATTGAAGCAAATTACAACACATCTATAAAAGAAATTAAAATTTTAAAGTGTATGAAAATTTTCAAGTGCGTGAAAGAAAAGATTTCTTTCCCTACTCAAGGTGGACTACAAAAATAACTCAGACAGTAGCCTGCATGCTACATTCTAAAAAGGTAGCTGTAGACCTAAAAAAATCTTGTACAAATCACTGAGCAGTTCTTAGGGAATGGAAGTTGACTGGGGAAATCAAGGAGCAATTAGCAGATTTTACTTACCTTTCCCTTGTCAGGTTAGCTCTGATTGTCAACAAGCATTTAATAATTTCACAATTTGGTTACACAGCATTTCTGCTCAATGATTAGTGCTATCTGGAACATTTGTAATTAAATTTCATTTAGTCACAGCCAAATTGGGTGTTGCTCATTTGAGGTTTTATATTCCAGCATTAGTGGAGTATAATAGGCTGGTGGTTAGGACACTAACTTGAGGTGTGGCACAGAAAATTTCAGTTTCATTCACTGCCTCAGTTGATCCAGCTCCAGAAGAAACAATCTACCTGAAGTTAGCAGAAGCAGAAGCAGCAGCAGGGAATGGAGCTATGTTCATCCTGCATCTACACAGCTCTATGTTTTTAGTCAGTCTTATCCTTCAACAAATCATACCAATGGATTCTGTGTCCCTCTTTAAGTCATTTGCAGGCCAAGAATCAGGACCATCTTTCTGTGGTTCCAAAGGAAAAGGAGACTTAATTTCTTTTCTCCCACACAGCACTGACCTGGCTGTGTCAAGCATCAGTGAGAAATAAACTGAGGTTACATCAATTCTATCCGATTGCAAGGACAGTGAGCAGGAAGCTGAGAGACTCTCTCTTAATATTCAACAGTAAGCAGGGCTCAATGTCAATGTATCAGCTGCTCCAGAACAGGTAGAAAGAGAAGAATATTCCATGCCTGCTCAGTGGAGAGCTGGCCATCATTTTGTGCTCTCAGTACACCTGATCTGCTTCACTTCCTCTGACCCCACGAAAATTTACAGTCAAAGCCAGCACAACTTTAGGTATGATAGCCTTCTGCGAGCTGTGCCTGCAGAAATTAAATTAACAGCAATATATCCTTTGCCTCAAAGGACTGCACTGAGTCTTTGTTAGTCAAGTTTGTAGAAGGTTAGAGATCACTGAATGGGAGTTCTGCACAAGTGCAAGGCATTACAACATTACATACTGCAAAACTTTGTAGAGCTACAATTTTTGTGGTAGCCTGGGGATTGTCATGGTCAGAATCAACTATGTCACTCTGCAGTTTTGGTTACTAAGTAAAATAAATAGATTAAGCTATTTGGTTTTAGCAAGGTACATATATTTTACTAGGTCATTTTGTTCACCCTTTACTTGCTGTCTCTCTTTCTTCCGCCCTCGTCACTCATGATCAGAGCCCTTTCAGGCTGGAAGGGACTTTGGGAGGTCATCCACCCAGCCCATCCTGACACACAGAGCAGGCCCAAGTCACACCTCACTGCCAGAGGCTTCCTCTAACTTGGTCTCATTCAAGAACAGAAACCACATGGCATCTCTGGTCCAATGCCTGGCTGTCACAGTAAAACTCGTTTTTCTGTGTCAAATAGAAAGCAGCCCTGTCTCAATTTATGCCATCTGTCTCTCCTCCTCTTGTCCTGCACTTCCTTAAGGCAGCTGGTGGCATTTCCTCATCACTTCCCTGCAGGAAGTGGCTGCCATGGGGTCCGCTGGGCTGCCTCTCTTCCGGGCTGAACAAACCCAGATCCCTTTGCTGCCACTCTCAAGGGTTTCTGCCTCACTGCTCCAACCATCCTGGTGGCCCTCAGCTGAACTTGCTCTAGTCTATTAACACCTTTCTGTCCTGCAGCCCAAAGCAGGACACAGTACTCCAGATGTGGTCTAAAGAGTACTAAGTAAAGTTTTCTCTTTCAATCTTCATCTCAAAAGCAATCTAACATTTTCAGCATCCATAGTCCCTCGATTCAAAGAGAAAATTGAGAAGATTAGCTGCAAAAATTCCCACTGAAACAGTTTAAAATACTTCAGCCTTTTAATGAACTTAGCCCTGGAAAACTGTTTCAAACTTGATAGGCTGAATTTCTGAAGATCATTTGAAGTTAACAATTTATATGTGCCATGACTGCAATGCCACGAGTGGCAGAGCCACTTTTGCAATGCACTTTTAACCATCTTTGCCAAGTTTACCAGTTAGAAGTGCCTGTGCCTCTCCTGGTCCTTGAGCAGCATTAATCAGTCACCATTTCTCATATCCTGTCTGATTTATGGTTTTCCTCCAGGGCAAAGACTTCAACAATTGAATTTGGGTTTGGACCTGCAGTCTGACATATGTTAAACATTACCAAATTTTCAGGTGTTGTGGGGTATAGGAACTGTGCAAATAATTACTTTTTTGGATCCATGACTGAAGTTATTTTTAATAAGACTTTGTTTGATTTCTGAGCATTTTGGACTATTTGCTTTCATTACACTTGTAATACATTTCTGGCAACTGCACTTGCCTTCCTGTACATGACAGGAAATCTATGAATGGCTTGATCATACAGAATGATTTATAAATCTGTTAATTAGTACCATGGATCACTTGTTTTAATCCTGAGGCTTAGCTGAGCTGTATATTGGCACAGCGAAGAAAGGGAACAAACATATCTGAAAATAGTAGTTATGTTATTTATTTAGCCTTAATAGAAGCTGAAATTAAACCCTTGTCTGCTCCCTTGACATAATTTTTGGACTAATCAGGATGGGGCACAGCTGAGAATTGGAAGAAAATGCGCATACCTAACTGTGATTGATTTCAAATGGTGTTAGGTACCTTTCAAGGTTCAACCTGAGCTTTCTTTCTCAATACCTCAGAGAATCTTTTTAATTACCTAGACCCATTTATAAAAGTCATTTAAAATGGCAAGGATAGAAAGGATTTGCAATAACATGTTGTCACACTGATACCTCTACGCAGCAGCCCCTTTCCCTTGCTGAATTACAAAAGCACATTAAAATTTCCTGCCATTTAAAAAGAATCATTAGGAGAAATTAAGACAATATTCCTTCTATCCAGAGACTCTGTCTTCTCCCTGACTTGTCTGGGCTTCAGTACAGCAGTTCATCTTCTCTGCCAGACTGCTGGGGTGTCGGCAGAGAAAATGTTTGCTAGTTCTGCTTTCATTATTTATGTCCAATTTCCTCAAAAGATCACCCTCCTCAGCAGCTTGGTTGGCAGCTGAATCAATCATTTTAGCCAGAGCTAAATGCATCCTACCTTAATGCATCCTTGAAAAAATTCAGTCTTGAAAATCTTTAATTAAGTTTTAGAAGAACTAAATTAATTTCTGTATTTTTTTTATTCTTGAGCAGAGAGGCTGGAAGGCAAAAAATGAGGAAAAGGCTGGGATCTTCAACTCAAAAGTTTAGCAAAGAATCAACCTCTTTTGAAAGGATCTTCAAAGAGGAACAATTGGCAACATTTTGCAGAACAACTTATTTCCTCTACCTATGTAAAATGAAACAGAGACGCAGGAAACTGGCCACTTAGCCTATTTTCATGGTTGGTTGATTGTTTTTCTTCAGATTCTGCATATTTCCTTCTCCTGAATCCTCAATACCTGTAGTATTTGAAGAAATCAAATTTTCTTTGACACGCTAAATTTCCTATGTGGCTGATACTGAAATGTAAGTTTAAAAAAACATTTTCTCCTGTGGTTAGTGTCCTGTGAGTAGAAGCTGTCTATGGACAGCCTATTTGAAAGGCAAGCACATCTATTTACTACTCTAACATCACTCTAGGAATGTCAAGAGAAGGATTCTTTTGTACCACTTGAAACTGCCTAATTTATTTCCTAAATGCTGGGAACTGGTGATGAATTCTGATCATCAAAAAGCTATTTGGCATGCCACATAGTGTGTTCAATTGCTTTATTAGGGACACACCTGGAAAGTACATTTTCCCATAAGATTTAACAAAAAAAAATAGTGTGATGCATAGGGTAATGCTTTATTTAACAGTAGTTTCATAGGCTGTATAATGTTTAAAATTTTAATGATATTTTCAAGAGCTACATGAAAGGAATGTGTATTGAAAACTCTTTGTATTACCTTCCAAATAAAACAACTTTATCTACAGTGTTACAAGGTTTTTTGAAGCTGTGAGTGGTAGCAAAGGGCTACAAACCTTCAAGAACCAGTTATCTAATCTGGCATTTGTACAAATAGAGATTAGACCGTCAAGCTAAAAAATGTGTCAATCATGATACTGGAAATATAGCAAGTTTACTTTTTAATCCACTGCGCATGGAACCTCTTTACAGTGTGTTTCATATCACTGCTTCTCATCCCAATTATCAAAAATCTTTTCTTTCCCTATTCATTATAAGCATGAACAATATAAGCACAACTGCAGGTGGTTGCCAAAGAAGTTACTTCATTGTGGATATCAGTTCATAGTTTCAAAATTAATATTTTCTTTGGCTTGCCTTTGGCTTTTTTTTTACTTTTTCCCTGACCATTTAAGACAGAGTAGTACAGAGTCACCTCAAGATAGCATGCAATGCTGATCTTAAAATGCAATAGAGAAAAGAAAACCCTATCAACAGTAATTAGGTTTGCCTTGTAAAGAGCTTTCAGGTTTGTTTCTGTTTCGGGTTTTGCCCCCTCCTGTCCTCTTTGTCCAAAATCAGTTCTTGGAGCTCTTATGGTACAGCTGGGTGTTAGCTTCAGCTATATATTAAGAAGGTAAAGCTAAAGAAAACTCCTTGACTGACAATTGTGAAGTTATTTTAAGGTGAGCAGATTTAATTTGTTTGCTTATATGGTGTGGGAAAATGATAAACATAGTGGGAATGCAACATAAAACTTCTTCTGGGTCTCTCTAACTAGAATTCATCCTGATTTTTTGCTTTCATTTTTGAATTCCATAGTCCATTGAACAGTCAGAGATATCAGAAATTATCAGCAACATCAACATACTGCTATAATAATTTTGTGGCTTCTGAAAAAACATTGATTTTATTACTTCTAAAACACTTGGACCAACAATTTAGCAACTTTGGATGCTCCAGCCACCTCTTAAACCACCAATGTAACATTAAAACTAACAAATCCCCTTTCACCAAATTTCCTTTAAATAGGTCTAGTCATTGGACACTATTGATATAAATGCCCTCGGAGCAGATGAAATATTGGGTGAAACCACAGCCAGAGCTGGAAAGAAGCAGGTGTCGCTACCCATGGCTTATGTCAGACACCCAAATAATTTGGATAAGGAGTGAAGATAAATTTGGATAATTTTGGTCATGCTGCTGCTGTGTGCTGACCCAAAGAAACCATCTCTTCCTGTTCATCACCAGAAATACTGTATTAATTCATTAACCCTTTGCTTATTAGGTTTCATTTCCTGATAAGGAGGTGCTAATGTCTCTCACATTAACACATACAGTGAGCACCCATGAGTGATGGGCAAGGAGAGGGTTAAAATTCATTTCTTTCTGCATATGGTTCCTGTCTCAGCTGTGAGATCAGTTATAGGTCCCCGGCCAAAGATAACAGCTAAAATATAACAGATGCTGGTACTTCCACAGCCAATGTGAAGTATTTCCTTTCATCCTCACTAGTCACTGATAATGTCCCAATTCTCCATTCACTGGAAACGTCAAGGGCACAAGCAGGTTATTACAACGTGAAATGAATGGATTGTTTAAATGAGCCCATGCCTGTGCACAGTGTGAAGTTTCTCCAGTCCCAAGAGACTAAAACTCAGTGGGAAAGAAAATGATGCAGTCACAAAGGCAATGGTTGGATGCTGAAAGCTGGGGTCCTTCTAATAGGGTACCACTGGAGAAGAGGGGGTTGGCTGTCATCATCCAGGTTTTCCTGGCAGAGCCAGCAGTGGCTCATCATCAGTGCAGGGCTAATGTGCAAATTCTTACTTGCTGGGGCTGTCTCTGGTCAGTCCGGGCTTGCTGCTTCCTCGGCCCAAACCAAAAGTTTTGGAATAGGCATCTACCTTTCATGGATATAAACAGTGCATGAGGAACTAAACCAGCTTCTCCGAACTCACACTTTCCTAAATATTGTCAACATTTTATACCACTACCTAGAAGTCATTTGCACTGAGCATTTTGGCAGCCATTTGAAATACGTCTCAACCTGTAGGGTTGTGGGGGGTTTTGTGCTTTAAACACAACCACAAAATGTTGACACATCTGAAACCTAGTTTCCATATAACGTTTTCCAATGGGAGTTAATGAGTTTAGGGATGTATTAGTCCAGCAGGTAATTAGACCAGCAATCAAGTTGTTCTGCACCAGTATGGCTGAAATAACTTTATAAGATACAGTGCTGGCACTAGCCACAAATGCTTGCTCTTGTACAAAAAACACCCCAGTATATATGCATAAACATATTAATGCATCAGGGACGTTGGGAAATAGATAGCTACACAAATTTGGGGGGCGATGTTTTTGCTGCTTTTCTGCACAGATGTTTATATAAGGCCAGTGACTTCTTCTTCCTTTCCCCTCCTGTGAAAGGAACGGAATCAAAACTGGTAGTATTGCTACACCATTACAGTGGAGAAAAAAGAAAGAAAAAAAGTGCAAGATGATCCACAGTAAATGAGGATGGAATTGGTATGTACACTTCTGTAGGAACGATATTCTGGGAAAATGTGGTTTCCAGTTATGCTCATGAATACAGCTCCAGACTGCAATCATACAGAGCTGCAATGCCAGGAATCAAGATGACAGGAGAAGACTGAGGTAAATAAAAAAAAAACGGTGAAAATTACTTAAAGAGAAAAGGGAGACTACAAAGAAACAAATAGAAGCAAAGAGGTTGTGGTGTCTGTTTTCCTTGTATCAATCAAAGGACATTTTCAGAAGAAATACACAAATTGTAAAACCTAGATTTAAGCTCAAAGTGTCTTCCACTCCAAAATCACCTTGCCAAAAAGCCACAGAGATGCAATGGCGACACGTACAATTCTGGATTTGTCAATGCCATCAGGCCATAGGTTTTGTATGCATCTGAAGTTCTGTTTTTGTAAAACATGCATCTTGATTGCTAACCCAGACTAACAGAAAAATTGTACATCCAGATGAACCAAACAAAATATTAAGACCACAAAGAGTCACTTTAAATACAAAAGAACAAATAAGGAAATTCACTAAAATTAAGATAATATTATCTCAAATGTAATCTCCTAGTGGGAGGAGAGGGCTGTGTGAGCTATAGCTCAAGGTGGATACTAGTTGTCCTCATGCTTTCATTAGGATTACCTGTGTAGCTGCCTACTTTGGTAACTGACACACAAAAACTAACAGTGTCAGTGGAGAAATATTCATTTAGCCTTAAAACTCTTGCTGACAGAAGTATGTTTTTCCAAGTAATAGACACATTTCTGCAAAAACTATCATCTTTCCCTCGGAAAATACTGACAGGCCACTAGAAAGCATATAAAATTAAAATCTAGAAGTAAAACTGTACTGGTAAAATATTGTAATTTGTTCATGTATATGTAACTGTGCCCTGTGGAAGTTGCCGGCCACACTCTTATCCAGGCTGCTCTGCAATTATCATGGCAAATCTGTTCTTCTCACCAAGAAGAGAGGCTGTGATTTGTTGTAAATACTGTAGTATGACCAAGAAACCCATTCCACAGAGGAAAAGGAGAGCATGAGACAGCCAAAGTACATTTGTCCTCTTGGAACTGGGCATTATTCCAGAAAAGCCTATTAGTCAAAATACAAAATATCCTCAGCTTTGGTACAGTATTTTCTGTTTTGGCAATAGAACATCAAAGTTCATTTTTTGGACAGTTTGAATTACTTTTTGTGGTTCTAGTTTGACAGTGTTGGAGGCCATGCTATGTGAGCTGAAGAAAATTTTTATTCAGAAGAGTAAAATTCCACCTTTCTTTCAGGAAAAGATTACCTGTTAAGTTACTTATTAGAAATCAATCCATGGAGCAGGAAATCTGCTTGAAAACTTTGAATTTCTTAAAAGCATATCAAAATAAAAGGGGAAGGACAGGAAAGAAATACAGCAAATATTAATGCCAAAGGCTAAATAAAATATCAAAAGCAAATAAGGCCAGAAAGAGGTGGATTTTTCCTTCAACATTTAAGCCAGCATCTCAAAAAGAAGTTGCATTTCTGAAGATGTACTTTAAAAGAAAATCTCTATCTGAACAGCTGTGCTGAGGT
This sequence comes from Oriolus oriolus, assembly GCA_013400235.1. Taxonomy (NCBI): domain Eukaryota; kingdom Metazoa; phylum Chordata; class Aves; order Passeriformes; family Corvidae; genus Oriolus; species Oriolus oriolus. Next base: position 337,224 of record VXBT01013573.1, read on the forward strand.
TTACATGAATCTGTAGGGGTAACTAAGCTCTAAAAAAGAAGTTGAGCTGCCTTTTTTTAAGAATTGTAGCTAAGATGACAGATAACATAAAATTTGACTTTTTTTTATAATCCCTTATTGGAGCAAGGCAAAAGAACACCCTTGAACCTCTAAAAATGCTGTTAGGTACGAGACCACGCAAACTGTTATGTGCCATATATAGTTACAGTGCTACTACAGGATATTTTGCTGAGAGTATCCAGATGTCAGAAAGGGAACAGTAATCAGTAATTGCTCAGTGACAATGGCATGGCATTTTTCTTTCTAACATAGTGAAGACAGCTGAGGAGGAAAGACACCTGCAAATCCAGAGTTGGCATTTGAAGCAGTGGGTATTTTAGAGTGGAAGGAACTCTGGACCACCTTCTCAGCCACGCTGAAGTAGTAGTGGCTACGGATCAAACACTTGCCCAATATATGTACCAGAATGTTGAACTTAATTACATCCTTGCAAACACAAACCGCACCAATACCCAATGCTTTATCAGTAGCAATCACTGACAGGAAAAATGCAGTGTCTTCAGCACGAAGCACGAATTCCCTGTTCCCAGTGACACATCCTGTATTCCCCATGAGTACCAGATTGTTACGATTTGGAATTCACAGTTCCATTAGGGTTAGGGTACAGAAAAAACAAAGCCCAGAACAGCAGGGACACTGACACCACCAAAGGCATCCCCATGGTACAGCAGCACTGCCCAAGGCTTAATACCTCCTCTTTGATCTCCTTGGAACTTGCCTCAGCCCAAAGCATTGTTACTGGCTTCGCCTAGGGTTACGCCAAGGGAAAGGGGTAAGAAAACCACAATACCCACAACTCCAGGGACAATGACACTGCAAAAGGAATGCCCAGGGGAGCGCAACCCTGCCCAACCATGCTCCCATGGCACTCGCCTCAACCCAAAGCATTGTTTAAGGCTCCTCCTCCGATTAGGGCTAGGGCTAGGGTTGGGCTTCAGAAAACAACAAAGCCCAGAGATCCAGGGACACTGACACTACAAAAGGCATGCCTTGGGGAGCGCAACGCTGCCCCAAACTTGTTCCCATCTTCACTTTCTCTATGGCTCCCGGCTCAACCTCCTGAATTTTTTAGGGCTCCTCACTCTATTCGGGTTAGGGTTGGGATTACACCTAGTGTTAGGATTCAGTAAACCAAAATGCCCAGAGATCCAGGGACACTGGCACTGCAAAAGGCATGCCTTAGGGACCACAACACTGCCCCAAACTTGTTCCCATCTTCACTTTCTCTATGGCTCCCGGCTCAACCTCCTGCATTGTTTAGGGCTCCTCCTCCGATTAGGGCTAGGGTTAGGGTTACGCCTAGGGTTAGGGT
>VXBT01013573.1:338785-453463 GCA_013400235.1 Oriolus oriolus
GTTACGCCTAGGGTTAGGGTTCAGAAAACCAAAAAGCCAAGAGATCCAGGGACACTGGCACTGCAAAAGCCATGCCTTGGGGAGCGCAATACTGCCCCAGACTTGCTCCTATCTTCATTTTGTCTATGGCTCCCAGCTCAACCCCCTGAATTTTTTAGGGCTCTTCCTCTGATTTGGGCTAGGTTTTGGGTTACACCTAGGGTTATGGTTTATAAAACCACAAACCCCAGAGATCCAGGGACACTGGCACTGCAAAAGCCATGCCTTGGGGAGCGCAATACTGCCCCAGACTTGCTCCCATCTTCATTTTCTCTGTGGCTCCTGGCTCAACCTCCTGCATTGTTTAGGGCTCCTCCTCCGATTAGGGCTAGGGTTAGGGTTACACCAAGGGTTAGGGTTCAGAAAACCAAAAAGCTGAGAGATCCAGGGACACTGGCACTGTAAAAGACATGCCTTGGGGAGCAGAACACTGCCCCAAACTTGCTCCCATCTTCATTTTCTCTGTGGCTCCTGGCTCAACCTCCTGCATTTTTTAGGGTTCCTCACCCTATCAGGGTTAGGGTTAGGGTTACACCCGGGTTAGGATGCAGTAAACCAAAAAGCCCAGAGATCCACGGACACTGGCACTGCAAAAGCCATGCCTTGGGGAGCGCAGCACTGCCTCAACCTTGCTCCCATCTTCACTTTCTCTGTGGCACTCGCCTCTGCCCCATGCATTGTTTAGGGCTCCTCCTCGAATTAGGGCTAGGGTTAGGGTTACGCCTAGGGTTAGGGTTCAGAAAACCACAAAGCCCAGATATCCAGGGACACTGACACTGTACAAGGCATGGCTTGGCGAATGCAACGCCGCCCCAAACTTGCTCCCATCTTCACTTTCTCTTTGGCTCTCAGCTCAATCCCATGGATTGTTTAGGGCTCATCCTCCAATTATGCTTATGGTTAGTGTTACACCTAGTGTTTTTCCTAGGGTTAGGGTTCGGAAAATCACAGTTCCCAGTGCTCCAGTGTCACTGAGAATTCATAGTGTATTTCAGGGGAAGTATAACCCTTTCCCAACTTTGCTCTCTGCTTTTGTTTCTTCTTTGGAGTCGCTTCAGTTAAATGCCCTATTTCTGGGTCTTGCTTGGTTTACTCTTGGGCTTACTGAACAAATTCAAAATTCCTTCTCGCTACCTTATGGAAATATCAGTAAAATAATCTCTTTTCAAAACCTAGGAGAGCAACTGTTGGTCTTCTAAATTTATTTTTGATAGAATGCTTTATGGCAGACAGAGATGTACTGTCTTCCCCATCCTTTTTTTATGCAACATGTGTTAAAGGTATTGTTTCATAAAATATATGTTTATTTTGCAGTTATCTCAGCCTTAAGGCTTATGGCTTTCCAGCATGTATAAAACAGTACATAACTATAATCCATAGAGACTCCGGGTTTATTTAAGTCTCTTGACTCTCAGCAAAAATACCAAATTAGCATAAGTAAATAGAAGGCTGTCTGAATGTAATAATCTTAAAAGTAAACAAACACATCTCGTAAGTAAGCACAGATCAGCAATATTGTCTAGTTTAAGTTCCAAAGCTTGCTGTCGCCATCCAGAAACTGGTAAAAGTTATTTGCATAGTTGTAAACTTACTAGTTTCAACCATGCTCTCCAAATAAATCATGTAACCATATAAAGATATTTTAATAGCCAGATGTACTTTTGTTCCTCAATCATCTGAGGTAGTAAGAAACATCTGGCAAGGAACCTGTCCAGAGAAGTACAATTTGCTCCCCATAACAAACATACATACACATATGCATACGAAGATACCTTCCAGCCTCAAATATGCAGGTCTACCTCTAAATATTACATCTGCTCATGTTTAATGATTCTCTGTGGTTCAATATTTAACTATTTTAGCATTTAGTCATAATGACAAGTGCATGTGCTTTTGTATTCAGCAAACTACCACTAGGAATAAATGATAAAGAGTAATATTCTTTGCTGATTGTATCTCAACCAAACACTCAGTCAAGGAACCAAAACAGATGTCAGCTTCAGAATCTCAAGAGGTGGATGCCTCTGCAAAAGCCAAATAGGTTTTCACACTTAACATTTGTGCAAGGAGTTTCCATGCTCCCTTTGCTGAAGCTGATGCACACACAGAGTTAATGGCTGTTTTTGCAAGAATAAATCTATTGAATCCAGTTTTAGTTCTCTGGGCAAACCATTACTGTTTTCCCATGAAACTGAGAATGTAATTCAAGAAAAAAAAGGAAAGCTTTCGGAAAATCTGACAGTCTTTTGAAAAGGGATTTGGCAGCCTGAAAAACACCATATTACTTCAACACGGATGAAAAAAAAAAGAGGTAATCACTGATATCTAATTTATCCAAACTGATTTTCAGCAATAGAGCAAATGATTCTGTTCTTCAGAACATCATCATTAAGTCTTGAACATTATCAGTATCACAATGGCCTTAACAAGCAAAAGCATTATTATGTTCATGACTGAAAATTGTTTCTAGTCACAGAGGTGACTTCAGTTTGTGGGTTTATTGCTGTAAGAGATCGTTTATCTGGTGGTCATTTATTCACAGGAATTTTTATTTTGTTCATTTGAAGTGTGATAGGATGTTTTCTAGTTTTTTTGTTGAAAAAAGGATCAATATACTTGCAGTATTTCCTTTATTTGCATTACATTACACTGGCTCAACTCTGTTCAGACCCTTATAAAAAAAACATTTGTTTTTCAAAGAATAGGCAATATAATATTTGGTTTAGTGCTAATCTGATAATTTCTAAGAATCCCAGATACATGGTGGAACTGAGTTCTTTTAATTCTTCAATAGAAGCTTTCTGTGTTACTGAGACTTAACAGACTGATATTCCCTGCTAAAATGCTCTGTTAAAAGTCTGAAAGCAAAGACTGTGCCCCTTAATAAACACTAAAGTAGTAAATTGTGTGGTATGATGACTAGACCAGGTGATTCAAAAGCTACAATGCAAATCTTATTTTTAGAAAGAGTATCAGAGAAGCTAAACCATTAGATTGGGGCCAAGTGATTTTTAGTAGTGATTTTGTAGTTCAAGTAATAATAATAAAGACTTTTTCTCACTGCACAGTAAACTAAAGGAAGGTGTTCTAAACATTTTGCATATTTTTCCTCCACTCAACTAACAATTAGCTTCATATTGCCAGTGGATATCCAAATTTTAAAAACTCCATGAAAATCAACTCAAGGAGATAACCAATGTTAGTAAGGGTAAAATTTCAACAATGTAATAAAAGCAGATTACACGTAATGTTTAGGCACTAGCAACAACAAAAATGCAAAATATCCTACTTGAGCACAGTTCTTATCCAAAGATCAGAAAGTCATAATCTCACAGATGGTAGTACAGTCCCTGTAGCTCTTCAGCCAAGCTTATAAACATGCTTCAGACAGCTAGCATACTTCATCTTATCTGATAAGGTGATTCTTTTCCTAGACAAAAACATCACAGAAAATGCAATCCACTGGATTTCACTGAAGCATTTGACATGTTGCCATACGGGAAGCTATTAATTCAGCTGCTAAAATTGGAGATTAGCACTAGGACTATAAAAGAGATAGTAGACATAACTACTAATTGTGGGGAAGTACTGAAATTTTGAGGCTAAAAAGAGGTTACCAGTGTAACTCCTCAACAGTTTGGTCTTGGAGATGACTATTTTCATTTAGTGACATTTTCACAATCAGGAATAATTTGCTAGTGAGTCTGCCAGTCACATAAGTGCAGTGGAGGGCTGGAATATCACATGGGAAAAATCACCAGTGATCTTAGAGATAGACAGGATACCAAAAGAATTAAAAGTTAAAAAAAAATATCAAAAAAAGTCAGAAAACTAGGAACAGGATTATTACATTTCTCTTGGACAGCTCTACCTGTGGAAATGGCAGAGGACAGAACGGTCTGGCTACATTTTCTAAAGACAGGGGGGACTCTCACACGTTTATGCCATTTAACCCTGGATGTACCTTGAGGATTTTCCAGCAGGGACAAATATTTGTGCTTGGGTAGAAGACACTAGCAAGGCCTCTTTTGGAAGACTATGTACATTTATGATTAGACAAACTCATATAAAATTTATTTAAACCAGAACAGAGCTACCAGAACAAATAAGAGCGTAAGGATGTTAAAAAACAGGGCATCTTATTAAGCCTTTTTTTTTTTTTTAAAAAAAAAAAAAAGGGGTTTAAAGATACTTCAGTTTTCCTCTGCAAGCAGTCAGAGTGATTAACACCAGTAGGGGAGAACGGCTTTCCAGGGTCCTCTGACCACAAGCAAATATAAGTGAAAATATTCCTCTCCCAGTGTATACTCCTCTCACTCCATGGGAACACCTCTCCTCCAGTTCCAGCAGGCTGGGGCTGTGCTGGCACACCCAGCCAAAACAGCTGGATGCGTGCAATGTGAGGGCCTCATCTATCCACATCACCTGCAGCCTGCTGATTGCTGAGAACAGCTTTTCAAAGAAAATCAGGGAAAAGACATATTCAGAGATCCTCTGCAGAGCAGGCTCCTGAAGAAGCCAGTGCCTTGTACCTCGTGTTTACCTGTGTCTTTGTGTTTACAGAGGCAGCAACGTCCCATGGACAGGGGCATCTTTTACTAGATCAGGTTGCTCAGAACCCCATCCAACTTGATCTTGAACACTTCCAGGGATGTGGCATTCACAACTTCTCTGGACAACCTGTTCCAATGTCTCACCATCCTCACCATAAAAGAAAATTAACTATACAGTCACAGTCCAGGTAAAAACTGGAAATGTCCTGCTGAGAAGAAAATTGTGGATCTTCAGGAAGCCTTCTGGAATCTCCTCATGTTCTGTCAGTTCTTTTCATATCCAGCAAGCATGGCTAGGGACAAACCCACAACTCAGCCCTACTTTCATCACTTTTCTGTCACTCCATATCTTTGGCTCAGGGAAGGTTTTCCCGTCAAGTCCTAAGAAAATGTAAGCTTTTCTCCCTTTTTTTGACCATCACAGTCTACCTTCTTTTATTTCCTTTCAAGGTCACTGTGTTTTAGTCTTACTATACCTATCTAGCTCAGACACGTGGAATTTGGTTTTGTCCTGTGTCATACAATACTCTGCTTGGTAGCAAGTTCAGATGCACAAAGAGATGAAGAAGCAGCTCAATAATATATTTTTTTTCCTATATTGCATCTGACCAAACTGTTAAATTTTTTACTTATTTTAAAAAACAGAACTCAAAAAAATTATTTTTTGAGACTTTGCCCAAATGAGCAAATACACGGTTTCAATGTAAGCACTGACAGCGTAAGCAGTCATGAGAACAAAGATTTAGTGAGTCAACGGGCATTAATGAATGAAGTTATTGGGGGATTTGAAGGATGTCAGTGCAGAATGATGGAAATACATGGCTAAATAATGCATACTTTGAAGTCACAAAGTTCATACATTTTCCTGGTTATCTAAAATAAAGTGTCTTTTAATCCAGATAATATATGTAAATGAACTTTAAAATAAAATTCCTCCAGTTTGCAGTGCCACAGAGATTAAGAGATTTTTAAATACTAGAACTAAACTTGACTTACATTTAGATCTCTGACTAATAAGGTATTCTAGGTCAGGTGCTTAAAAATCTAAATACCACCTAGAGGGCAGCAAATACTGAGTGGTAGTACTCACATGAAACTGAAAAGCCCTGTAATTAAAATCTATTCATCTTTTGTACCACCTGCTCAGACCTAAGTTCCGGTTTTAGATCTAACTGCTGAAGCATACCAAGCTTAGACTACTATAACACACTGCAGCCTGAAAGATGAGAACAAACACCAACATGGTCATTTCGCCAAAAAAGCCCGACCCCAAATCCCACAATATAATGGTTTTTAAAATGGTGTGTTAGATTTACTACTATATTAATTCACCACACCTAATCTAGGGCATTTTGGGAGCACAAGACAGCCGTAAACCTCTTAGCTCACCTGGCTATAGCAGTGCAAAGAGCTGGTTTCACAACGCCAAGCAGTTGCAAGTCAACCATACCATGGTAAAGAATCCAGCCTGACAGCCACTCCTACAGCATGATAATGCTGTGCTGAGGCATGATTTATTCCTATACCAAGAGAAGAAACTTTTGCAGCTCCAGGAATTTTTACATAACCATGCAATAAGGAAGATCACCAAAGAATATATTTAGTCATAGGCTAATTAAGATGGAAGAAATGATTGTATTCATATTCAGCTCACCCAACGATTTTGTGGAGCATCTGGGTGCCATTAGGTTGGCTTCTTTTAGTCTGATCATATGGCCAGCCAAGCAGTTTCCCCACAACCTGAATTAACATAGCTCTTTTGCCAGTTAATTGTTAAAATCCAGTATCAGAGTATCAAAACATGGCAATTGGTCTACTTTTTTGCTCATTACACAACCCTATTATTGACAAAAACATAAAAGTAAATGATGAAGAACTATCATGCCTTCATTATTTTCATTACCACTGAGCCCTGAAGCCCCGCCACTAGAGAGGACCCCACTGTGCAAGGCATTCTACAGAGTAAAAGTGGCTCTGGACAGAAAACAGAGCTCTGCAGAAAACCAGAGAGGGCAGTGAAACAGTAATAATTTACATTGGGATGAAGCAGACCAAAAGTGCAAGGCAAGCTAAAGAAAAACAATGAAGAGTCTCTAGAAGGAGAAATGCTCTACTGAGAGGAAGGGAGGTGGTGCAGAAGAAGAGTAAGGGGAACCCAGAAGTAGCACTTAGACTTAGAAACATTTCTAGTTTTTTCTATTAGTCCTAATTACTCTGCAGTTACTAGTTTTGTTCTAGTGCTCTTGCTCTCAGATGAGGCAGAAATAATTCCTTGTGTTTTGGGGTAAGCAGCCCAGCTCTGTGAGGAGGCCTGTAATGGCCTCTTCAGATCCATGTACCTTCCAGTAGGACACAGTAACCAGTGTGACTAATGTCAATCATGTGCAATTCATTACCCCTCTCATCCCGCTGCCAGGGGAGCAAGTGAGTGCTCAGGGAATGTTTTGTGTTAGCAGCATTTGAGTTTTCCCATCCTTGTACACAATGCAGAAGACAAAGCCAGCTGAAGAAATGCATTTTTCCTTTGCAGCAGAAATGCAGAGGTTTAAGAAAGTTTTATGTTCCTGTGAAAGTATATTTGAAGTTCATGCCCTAAGGTAAGTACAAATTGCAAAAAATTCTGGGTTTGAACATGGCTTGTTTGTTTAATTGGGAGTCACTAGATTATCTCACCCTCTATATTTCTGAGAGACCCAAACCTACAGGGACATAGCCACGGCAGACACGAATCAAGCAAAACAATGAGAAAACAATATTTTCTGTATGTGCATGTGTACAAATGATCTAACAAGACAAAAAAGATCTGAATGCTATTTCTCATGGAGCCAGTAAAGCAAAGGTATCATAGAAATGAAACCAGGGCTACAGGCGGACCCTCGAAGCCGGTAGAAACACTGCTGATTGCTTTCAGCAGATGACTGGACCTGGTGCATCAATAGGCCAATGCCTGCACTCTCTACAACCCCTGCAGAAGTACAGAGCACACAGTGATGGCCCACAAGTCCTCTCTCTTTGCCTGTAGTAAGTGCCTCACCCCTCAATTCCATGATAAGCACTTATGCAGAAGCAAAAATGACATCTGGGCATAAAGGCACAGCAGGCAGCCACAGGCTGTGGTGTTTCTCAGTGCTTCAGTAGGTGGGGATACTTGCTTAGGTAACATTCCTTTCACTGTGCAAATGCAAGCTTCACTTTCTCTCTCTCCTAAATTCACTTAATGTGTTTGTAGCTGCCACATTGCTCCAGCACTGATGAGCAAGGCGAGACACATATGAAGAGAGGTACCAGCGACACTTTTATTAAACCAGTTGATGCAGCTGAATACTTTATCTCAGCCATTCTTTCATTTCCTGTTGTTTCCCTCTCACAGCCTGTTTTGATTTAAAGCTGTTCATTCAGGCAGGAGTACTTCACATAGGTAACACAAAGTTTATAAGACACAAAATGTGTGTGTGCGTGCACGCACATGCACACTTGCCCGTTATTCCCACACCATCCATATCTGTTGTCTAGACAAAGCTACAAGAGCCAGAAGTGGGGAACAGGAAAGGCAAATAAAAGGTGAGGATTGCATCAGTGTCACCAGAGCCTAAACTGGGAAAAAAACAAAGTGAAAACTTGCATGTTTCTTAGTGAGCTGGGATATGACCTTCCCTCAACCCTGATCCACATAGACCCAAAAGATATTAAATCACCTCTGTGGCAGCAGCGCAGTAATCAAGCGCCTCAATCCCGAAAGAATTAAGCTGATGCAGAAATTTACCTTTGAGCTGCAGAAGGACATACTTTCAACTACAGGATCTGAGTAGCAGCTGATGCTGTGCCACAAACAGCTGTGATGGATCTGTGGGGTGCTAGCAGGAGTAAAAGAAAGACGGAGCACTAGCAGGAGTAAAAAGGCTTCCAGAGAATGTTTTAAAGTCCTCAAAATCAACTGGCCCCCAGTTTCTCTTCTCCTTAAAAAGGAGACAGAGCAACAAACCCCACAGGGGGTGCGATGGAGGGCATAGTATTAAGGCATACTCACGAAATACTTTGAGTACAACCTTGGTTATGAAAAATGAAGTCTAAAAAAAAAAAATCACTTATTTTCTATTTATTTCTTTGATTTACCCTGCTGGAAAAATAAAATAGGCAGCACAGTTTCCTAAACCACAAGACTTCACCACAGACCATCTCATCTTTCTGCTGGTATCCAAACACAACAGGCATGGGATATACCCCTTCATCTCTTTGGGTGGTAAATTGTTACTCAGCCCATGGAAAATAAAAGGAACAGATGCACAAAACAAAACCATGATCCTCAGTTTTGCAGGTTGCAAGAGGCAGCCCCGTCCCCTCAGCAGCACTGCTAACCCTATGGAGCAAATCCTTGCCATGAGGGTGTTGGTGTGAATGACTGACAACTGCACTGCGGTAAATACACATTAACACTTCTGGGTTGAGTGCAGCCAGGTTGACAAGAGCTCCATGGTAACAGATGAGTCAGCTTTGAATGGATCCTAATTGAAGCCAGCAGCGTGGCTGGACATTTTGCACCAATGTGCTGGCCACCTGCTCCCAGGGCAGCAGAAATGCTCAGCGGTGCACGGGCTGTGCATTTTGAGAGGGGAATATTTTTCAGATGCTAAGTCAGTTCATGGGCTGAATGACTTCAACTAAGTGCAGCCATCAGATCTCAAACACCTTTTAGCAGAATACAAACCAGAATATATACCAGAGTATAAATGCTGCTGCTATTATAGAACACATAATCTATTATGTATGGACTTAAGCATGAGATAAGTCTTTCTTGAAACCAATTTAAAATCAAACCAACTCATAGCTACAATCTAGCCATTATTCTGAATTTGTTTGTTGCTTTGTTTTTAAACAGAAATTTAAGAACTGCAATAACCAGCTTTTTCTCTCTTGATCATTTAATGTCAGAAGGATTTGGACTAAATTTGACAGGGTGCCTTACTGTCTTGTTCAGCCATTTGTCGGGAGAACGCTATTGGTGATAATTTAGACCTGTTCCAGATGTGAGAGAAACGTTCACTCATTTGTAAGATTCTTGTGTTATGCCAAATACACACAAATAGAATTCATACCAGAGAGGGCATAATTCATTGTTTTCCAGACCAAGAGGCAAGAAAAATGAAAGGCATCCAGCATGGATACCACCATATATATCACTAAGATAAAACATAGTTAGTAATTTATGAGACCCCCAGTCCCATAAACAGACAAATGTAATCTTGATGCTTGCACCTACTGTAAGATTTTTTTTTCCCTATGAATTCAATTACTATTTATACTGTAAGTGTTGGGTTAAGGCATTGTCTTTTAAATTGCATTGTCTCTTTGATTGTATTACTAATTTGAGATTTGAGGTCTCTTTTTCATCAGCACATGTGTACTCAAACAACTAGTTTCATGTGTACAGAAAGAGTAATATTATGAGCAAATAAAAATACAATAGCAGACATTTATCCTCAATTAGACAATCCTATTTAACAAAAGATCCAGTAATCACACTAAGCAAAACAGTACAAAAAACGTTCCTATTTCATTAACTGAAATGTTTACAAAAATATTACAACTATTAATTTCTTTGTTCACCTCACTCCCCAGTGCTGAATGAAATGCAGTGCTTACAAATTACACCACTGAAATTTTATAGAGCTTCGCAAATTTCTTCATATTCAAATTAAATTTTGATATATATTTCAGTGAGGCAGTTTCTACAGACAAAATTGACTTGTAGGTTGCTCTCCCTAATTCTTTCCTCTACATTTCACCAGAATGTTTTTAAATTCATCAATCACGCATGGACAAAAAGCTTCAGATATGGAATATGTTTGAGATTATGATAATTTGAAATAGCTAAGGAAGACAAACCCAAAGAAAACCAATTTCAGAACTTTTCACATACTGTACATAGATTTTCCAAAATATTGTATTCAAAACTTAACTGAAAAATAAGTGATAGAGTGGGTAGGAGAAGGAACAGAAGGAGAAGGCCATGGATTTTCACCTAAGGGCAGGGAGTGGAGTTATAGCTTTAATTTATTTTACTTAAGGCTGGTAAGTTTAATTAACTGGGTATGGTTTAAATACACAGGTAACTCATTAGACTAAAGCCACAGTTTCATACAGATGGTCATTTCGTGTGTTAATACTGAAAGACTCCCTCATGTTCTGAGCTTAAGACCACATGAAATCCCATGCCAAGTCTGTTTTGCCGTGATGGTAATTGGTGAGTGACCTCTCCCTGCCCTTAGCTCATGAACCTTTTGTTGTATTTTCTCTCCCCTGTTCAGTTGAGGAAGGAAGAGATAGAGTGGCTTTGGCGGGCACCTGGCACCCAGCCAGGGTTAACTCATCACAGGGGTTCTACAAAAAATTTAAAGAGGAACAATTTACAAGGGCATGTAGTAGTAGGACAAGGGTGAAAACTGAAAGAAAATATGTTTAGATTAGTGAATAGGAAAACATTCTTTACTTTGAGGGTGGTGAGGCACAGGAACAGGTTGCCCAGAGAAGCTGTGGATGACCCATCCCTGGCTGGAAGTGTTCAAGGCCAGGTTGGATGGGGCTTTGAGCAACCCAGTCTAGAGAAACAAACATGTCCATATCCATGGCAGGGGTGTTAGAACTAGACGATCTTTAAAGTCCCTTCCAGCCCAAACCATGATTCTCTAATACTAACGCCATTGTCAAGAGATTTATCACAAAGTTGCCTATTGTGATAAGGAGCAGAAATGCTCATTACATGAACCTGATTAAATACATTATTTCAGCATCTATTTTTTCAATAAGGTGACAAGCAGTGAAAGGTGCAGAAGGCAAGGCTAGAGTAACGTGCAAAACATGCTTTTTTGGATACCCCAGGTGTTACAGGAAGAGTACCCATGAAATCCCTGAAACAGCTGACAGCAGACAGCCTTCACCCCACCCTCCTCTACAGACATCCAGCAGAGCATAAGGAAAACATGCCATGGGCAAAGGTCTCCAGAAAACCGATTCAACGTATTGGCATCCAGTGGGTTCACAGTTCCAACCTGTATTATAACTAAGTTTGGGGAAGTCTCCAGATGTCCATCTGCTGGCACCTGAAGAGCTGAAGTTGCCCTTCACAAGAAGGTGATGGTTGCCCACTTGGTGTTTTAGTGGGGACATCTACCTCCCAGATATTCTGATGCTGTTCTAAGGTAGCTCACCCAGGGAGACATTCCTTATCTCTTCCCTGCCTTCAGAGAACTTCTCCAGAAAAATTCTGAGATAATTGTCCCTGCTCCTTTCCACCTGATACCAACAGGTATATAGCTACTTGTGTTTCTGTCACTATCTTTCCCAGTTTCTAAAGTATTTTTCATCTCTTTCTACATATTACTAGGCCTAGTCCATACTTTCAAATTTATATTCTACTTGAAGTCATATTAAATGTAAATCTGACAAAGAAATCTCAAATTATGAGTGCCTTTAAATTCAAGACCTTATTTTAAAATTGCTTAGTTTTACTAAACTGTAAAAATTCAATCTGAAATTATTAATAATTTTTAAAAAAATCAAGCCGATTGACAATTGCACAGATGTAATCTGAGTGGCAGTACTTACACCACCACAAAATCAACATGCATCCTATCAGAATCCACTTGCACAGACTGTATTCTTTAAACTGCTCATTTTCCCCCACACCAGACACACTGAACTTATTGTTTTAATAATTAGCATTAAAAAGCCTGAACTTTAAAAAAAACACAATAAGCACACAAGTAACACCATCCACATAAAAGACAAAAAGCATTTGTTCTTTCATTAGATTGACTTTTGCTTAGATGCACTTAAAATACCACATCATAAAACGTATGCGAAGAGATCATTTATTGCATGAACAATTAAAGAGTTTTCTCTTTCTTTATTTATTTGTATAGGACTAGCTACCCCACAAACCACTTGGCCAAACAACCTGTTGGAGTACTTCCAGGATGCATTGAAACATCCACCAAAATATCAAAGGCTGTAATTACACTTTCATCGTATGTTCCAACTCATCCAAGAATAGTCAAGAAACATTAAAGACGACAATCTCATCTGAAGCTAATTACTGACAACTAGCTCAATACTGCCTATAGAACTCATCATCTTTGATTTTATTCATTAAAGAGCAGTCTCATCAGTTCCCATGTTTCTCAAAGTATTTCTTGAAAGGGTTATAATTTAGTGGCGATGAATTCCAGGTCCTGGGTTTCTGAAATTTTTATAACTTCACTGTCCTAATAGGTTCTTCATAGTTGGTCCAAGTTTGATCATAACTGTAATGATGCAATGACTGGTTGAGGGAGAGGGGAAAAAATTGAAAAAGAAAGACTGCTAAGTTAATAAAAAATTGGGTGAGATTTTGTCCCAGAAAATAAAAAAGTTTCCAATCAAATATATTTTATGATTTCTTCTCCCACTGATATTTTCAGCACATTTAGTAACTTTATTTTTTCTCCCAAAACATTGGTCATTAAAAACAGAAAGTACTGTTGCTCACATTTTAGAGATAGGGAGATGAGGCACTTTGGAAAACTGCAGCAGAACAGGGACTTCTAGCCAGGTCTCCAAACTATCAGATTGGTCTTCAAAATACTGACAATCCTCTCCTATTGCTGTTCTCAGACAGCAGCTGCAATAACTGCAGGCTAACCACATTCTGGATGAAGCTGTGCTGGAAACCAGATTGATTAAACCAGTGGAAACATTGCTGAAGAGATTTCCCTAACCAGCATGGACAGCTAATTTTCAGATTTTTGTCCTCAAGAGAGATGGTGGACAAGCTACTTGAAGGAGAAATTTTGTTATAAATATTAATCAATTTTTCCATGAAATCAGTATTTCGTTCAAAATATAATAAAATAAAAAAAAAAATACTGCAGTGCTTTTAAAAGCCTCACTTTTCCCTTGCTTATTCCTTTGGCTAAAGTATTTCACTTAAGCAAAGCACACTTTTTGGTCTAATTAGCGGAACAGGACTCATGGGGACCACTCTCGTCCCCCAGATGGGAGGAGATCTCAGCAGACCACAGACCTGCTATTGTCTTCTACAGAAAACACAAGGAGAAGGCATTCCAAGAAGCACTGGGTGGCAGCAAGGCATGCTGAAGACAGTCTTGAAAAACTTCTGAAACTGGCTCTTTAGTATTTGGTCTATATCCTGCTAAACCACAGTCCTGTAACTGAGACATACTAAACACTGTGTTTTCTAAAACTTTTCATGCCAGAAAATCTTCTGCACTGAGATGACCCTCACATCCTTAAACTTTCACATCTGAAGATACACATAAGCAAACTGAGGCCAATACCTCATTTCTTTCCTCATGCCATGCTCACCCCTCACATGTTGAACCAGCTGCATACTTCTCCTTCCTCAGTAATCCCCAACACCATGGCTTCTGTCACGTTTCAGCTCTCTGTTGCAGGCCAGTAAACTGGGCAGTAAATACAGCCTTGGCATTGCTTGTATCCAGCCAGGTGTTATCCTTGGTTTTGCACTGTGCTGTGGTGGAGGTCTCAGTAGGTATCAGTCTGGGCCTGAGCTTGTTTAGTTGTAAGTGCAATTATCTAACAACTCTTAGGTAACTGTCACCTACTTTGGCTTTACCTTTAGCCCTCAGCTTGGCTTTTCTTAACTGCATGGCATGAGGCTCACTTCCAGGTAGTAATTTGCAATAGCAAGTGCTGCTTGGGATCCTAAACCAAAAATGTAACTTAGGGGGCATAGAACAGAAGCTTAACCTTGTTGGTATGGACTCAGGATGACCCTGCAGGTCCCAGGGCTATAAGCTACTGAAAACCAGTGGTCAGTGACTAGCCAGGGGAGGGATGAGTTGTTGGGAGCTGGGTGAAACTAGCCAGGGGTAACCTAGAGAGCAAAGAACAAGTGTCAAACATATGTCAAAAACACCACAGAGTAAATTCAAATGCAATGTGGAACTACAAAATGGTCAAGAATGAGATAGGTGCAGACCATGCAAAAACGCCTGCAAGCAGATCCTAAAGTGAAGGGGAAAGATTTCTCCCAAGGATGTTTTCATAATACTCAGGATGCCGACAATCCACCAGAAACTTCCCCTTATGCCAAGATTGAACACATTGACCTCCAGATCCAGAGTGCCAGTGGAAATTAAAAGTTAAGAAAAAGAGGTACATAGAACTTACATGATTCTATACATCCTAGAAAATGTGTGTATGCCTCATTTTAACTATATTTGCTTTGAAGTGTAAGTGTCACTATCATTGTAACTGGAAAAGTAAGAACCCTGTGACTGGACAATAAAGATTTTAATTATACTAATGATAAATTGTTGTCTTTGAACAGAGGGTGAGTTCTTTTTGCCTAATTTAAGATCTTGAATGTGACAAATTTGTGGCAATTCAAGGAACCTGTTGTGTAACTGGGATGCAACAATTTCCTAACAGTAATATGCTCACTGGTTCATCAGATTCAGGCTATTTCTTCCTTGGAGAGGGAGCAAGAGTGTTTTGGAAGAGTCAGAGCATTTAATAGACATCAGTACAAAGAACAGGAGTAAAACAGTTGACATTAACTTTTTTCAGCCTTGCAGCCTCAGAAATGTTTAAAAAGTGATGGATTTCAAATCAATACAGAGCACCAACTCACACAGTGCTCAAACCCTAGGCAGACGACACGTATCACAGAGCACCATTAACATATGGTGCTCATAAACTACCCTGCTGCCCGCTCATATTGGGAAAGGTTTATGGTTATGTTCTACATGGAGTTATCTTGTCTTAAGGTATCACACAGATGGATCACAGCTATAAGATCTGCACCTAAGAAAAACCACCGGCCTTCTGGCCAGCTTCAGCTGTAATCAGTGCTAAAGAAATAATGCTGTTTCCAACACACTGAGCTACAGCAGAAAGGGCTCCATGAATTCCTCAAGGCTACACAGCCAGACAAATGTCACAGCCTGAAAGGGAGAGGTCAGCCACACCCCCTACCCATGGCTATTTTCGGATCACCTTTTCTTTGTTTGGGGCTGAGGCTTTCGGTCCTCCAAGTCTCCTTCAAGCAGAGTGGGCAGTCATCCCACACAGCACCTGGGAAGTTGTTTCAGTAAGAGAATCCGGCCAGACCTAGCACCTCAAAACTGAGACCCTCCACAGTAAGTCAAAGAAGGTTTGCCAGGATTTTACACCACACGTCAGGTGCTGCCAATTAAAAGTCTCAAAACAGTGGAATTCACGCCATTATGTGAATAATAATAATAATCTGATGTATAATTTAAGAATAAAAACCTGAATTCATAAGTAATCTTGTTGAATAAATGGAAAATATGGATCAAGAGTGGAAACTGATATCTAACATGACTTTTAGTAATGATTTTGGAGTAGGAGTTCTAAACTTCGGAGGGGGTTTTTAAAATAAGACTTTATTAACTGAGAATCAAATTCTCTAGAAATTGCTCATTTTTCCTTTACTTTTTGTTTTATTGTTGGACTAAGGCACAGCAAATTTTGCCAAGAAAGGGTAAGATCCTGTATAATATAGCTGCTCTAGGGATAGTAAGAGGTTATATAAATCCTCCCAAAGGAAGGGATTTGTATTTTTTTTGTGGAACTATAAACATAAAGCAAATGGAATTGCTTAAGAGTTGCTATTTGCCCTGTTGGTTCTTGTTCATCTTGTAAACTAAATGCAATAAAAGAACAAAGACTATTTTCCATTTTTAAGGATTGTTTCTCCATCAGAGCTGTTCAGAAACAGTTTATTTTCCAGTTGGTGAATTCAGATTGAGGAGGTTTCTGTCTCTCCTTCCTACACTTGGCACAACTATTCCATTTTTGAAAAATACAGCATCATGTCAATGCCTTACACTTTACTTTAGTGCAAGGTAAAGAACTGAACTTTGCCTGCTGAGGAAAATAAACAATATGTTTTAGAAAATTGCTAAAGGAAAATTTGAAACCATTCATGTACTCCTATATGGAAGCTCTTGAAGAAATATTTTAAGATGGTAAATACAGTGAAGAAATTCAACAACTCATTCCTAATTTACTTGAGCCAGCAAATATTTTTTAAAGGAAACAACCCACATGACAAATAATTTAGTAGGAGCTGTTGAGCACTTACTACAAAAAAAAAGTTATTTATTTATGTACTGATTTGTGGAACAGGATGGATATTTTAGATAGTGATTAGGGTCCTTTGCAATCAGACTTTGACTATTTCAGACCATTGTAAAAATTTGTTAAGCCTCCATCTACATTTCCTTCTTCTATGTGTGTAGACAAAGCAAAAGTGAAACTGAGTTAATGAGAATAAACTTATAGTACTTCATTAGTAACCCATGTCAACTCAGGAAAAAAAAAGGCAGATGTTAATCACGCAGTTCAGTCTCCTGGGTTCTCCTGTGTTTGTTTTTACTGAGTAAATGTGTTGATGGAAACGGAGAGCCTTTAGAGAAAGGAGCAAAATGTGCAAGAGTTATCCATCATGCAGAACTGGGAGGGAAACAAAAATTTTTGCTACTTACGAGAATTCTACAGAAAACACAATTTCCTCCCTACAGGTTGGAACACACACACACACACACTCCCTGTTCTTGAGATACACATCAGAATGAATTTAAAGGAAAACACCCCAAAATTCATCCTCGTTGACGTACGCTATTTGGTCTCCTTAGGCTACTTTGAAAAAATTCTGGTGATAATACTGAGCAAAATTATGCCAGTTGAATGTAGTTCTATACACAACCACTGAGGAAGACTTCTGGCCCTTATGAGTTCTGCTTTATCCCTTTGTATCCCTTTATCAGGCTCACACATCAATTCACATAATATCATGTGCAGAGTTAAGCCATCTAAACTGTGCATGCCAAGTGAGAAGTAGGGAGATGTTCACAAGGCACTACTGGACACAGTATATTCATATGTTTTTTAAAGCAGGAATGTCACACACCTTTCCCAGATATACCTTGAGGAAGGAAAATAATTTTTGAGTCAATTAGCTGCAGAAACGTCTTGCAACCTCTTTGCAACAATTTGTTAGGACCTTTCATAAATCAGAGCTGTTTAGCAGCCAATGAAAACATCTGTCAGAAGACAAAGAAATTAGTCCACACTCACATGCAAAGATGATTAAAATCAAATTCAGACATTAATAATTGATCCCAGGTGTCCCTCTAGTCTTTGACCCATAGTTGTCAGTTGTCACTGATGCAGTTAGATGGTTAGAAAGCTTTTTCTTTTTTTCCATGGTGATTTGGCAAGGTTCTAAAAGCTTTTAAAAGTCAAATCTAGGAGTTCATGCAATAAATATCATTATTGTAGAAGCCACAACAATTAAAAACTTTTTCCAAGAATCTTAAATCATCTTAATCTGGAGCATTATAGACCGTAAAAATAGCAACTCTTTGGGGATAACATTGTCTGCACTTTTTCTTTGGAAATTTTGAAACAGACATTGGAGGTGGGTAGCAAATTCAGCAGTAGATTTTGGCCATTCATGTATTAGACAGATGTGCAAATGCTCAAGAAGACATGGTTGTTTTCCTTCCACAAAACACAGGCAGTTTAACAGCTGAAAAACAGTAATGACCAAGCTCATCAGCTAAGGAGCACTATGGCTCCATAACATACTTTCTTAATTCCTGGGCGTATTGCATTTTTAACCATTTCTCTTCATCTTTTAAAAAACAGATCAACCTGACATATACAGAGGCTACTAATAGCTACAGTTTGAATTTCAAAAGGCAGTCCTCATCACCACACATGGAAAGGAGAAGAAGGAGAGTGGGAAATTCTGTAAGGAGGCTCTGCTTTTGAGTCAGCAGTGAGTAAGCACTGCTCCCAGTTCAACGTTTTGAGTTAATAAAGAGTTATAAACTTGTCACTAAAGCAGATACTGGACATTAAATTAAAAATGCACTAATTAGCAGTCAATTAAGATTTGCCAGAGTCTTTCTTTTATTATTCACACCTAGATGAAGATTGTTGACATCTAGACACCCATATTAGCATTTTTCTGTTACACAAACATTCTCATGGAAATAACGTACTTGCACGCTATATGTCAGGCAGGAACAACACATACAAATATTGTTTTAAATACTTACTTACTAAGCCAAAGCAAAAATTTTACCAAAACGGAAAACTGGTTACTGTCAAAGGTCATGATCTAGTAAGATCTGTTTAAATCTGTTTTATTCTAGTTTAATCTGTTTAAAAGGTATTTGCTCATAAGACGTTAAACTTCAACCCTTTGTTTTGCTATTCAAGGAGGCAGTGCAGCTGTAGATAATAATTTTGAGGCACTATATTTAAACAGTATCTGTCCATACACCCTGAGCAGGACAATTATATTTGGTTTTGGATTTGAATTCTCTTTTCAAAGACTATGTTCTGCCACTATGAATCCATTCTTGGCAGAGTTTTATTCAGGGCTCCACAGTAGAAGCAAGGGCTCCTAAGGCAAGTGTAAGAAGTCGTGGCCTGTTGTTTTGAAGTTCTGTAGCTTTGCTGTAATCACAAGCCTGAAGTAAATTTACAAGTCAAACATATGCAAATGGCTTATCTCTTATTTTCTGAGGAACAGCATTTCTCATTGTCTGTTTAATTAGCTGGAGAGTTTTCCCCAGCAGGTCTCAACTAAAGATCAAATGTTTAGAACTGAGAACTTCCCTTCAACTCTCCCAAATTCCTGGCTTTTCTCTTATTCTGTAACTCCAACCCTAATACACAAAATCTACAAAATTTAAAAACTGAAAAAATAAAAGAAAAATTGTGGAGATTGCCATGATTTTGTCAAAATTCAGTCAACTTCCTTTTCACTTGTATCTCCTATCCCACCTTTCACCTGTTTGTCTCTTCAGAGAATAGAATGAATGCGTTCCTCATAATTTTAAGAAAAGCTTAGCAAAATTCACCACCCTGGCATGCCATGAAGCATCACCACCCGGATACCACCACACTCAGATATAAAGACTTTTGCTACAACAGAGGCAGCTAAGCCAGCAAAGAGACTGGATCCATGTGGCGATCCTTGTGGTGATGTGTGTCCCAGTTTCACTTTGTAGTGCATCATCTATTTAGGGCATCCTCTCAATCCGTAACTTAAAAATAAAAGTTTGTAGAAACCAGCCTTAAAATGCTCATTTCTCTTTATAAGGGAACCTTACAGTCTCTCCTAACACACACAAAAAAATCATGGATATCATCCAGAGAGAGAAAAATGACAGTCCTCAACACACAATGGCACTGTAGTAACCCTTACCATCGCATTGTTTTCTCTTGTTGCCTTGCCAGCTGAGGCAATGCTTAGTCTTTCCTATTTTTCCTAGGATTCTACACAGGAAACCTGCAACCCACTATGTCTGGCAATAGCAGGCTGGACCCAGCCGAAAGAGAAGACTAATAACAATCCAAATTAACAGCCAAAGGCCAAAGAGCCAATGCTTCTAAGCCACAAAAAACAAAGCGTCATAGTTACGTCAAGTGTACTTGACATGCTTGGTTAATGCAGAGAGAAAAAGAGAAGTCTTGTTGACAGGTGAACTTTTGACATTTCCTTTTGCCTCAAAGGCCACACACTCACAAAAGCACTCCAAAAAACAGCAGCAGAAAAAGACATACGCATCTATGTCTTCACAGAAATACTTGGTTGCTCTTACAGTAAAGGAATAAACACAAGGTTACATGAGAATTTAAACTCACTGCCTTCTAACATCAGAGTCAGGACTGCGCTGGCAGCTCCCAAGCTTTTTTGCTTTTCCATAGCCAGCTGGAACTTCA
Organism: Oriolus oriolus; assembly: GCA_013400235.1. NCBI lineage: Eukaryota > Metazoa > Chordata > Aves > Passeriformes > Corvidae > Oriolus > Oriolus oriolus. The sequence continues at coordinate 359,164 of VXBT01013573.1, forward strand.
TACAAAGAGGCAGATTTCCATGATGTAATTAAAATCTTGCTGGAAATGAGATTTTTCACATACTTCATCAAGCTTAAAAGCAAAGGCATTCAAACAGACTGCATCTTTTTAACTCTTGGATAACATGCAGTCTGTTCTTTTACCAGCTCTCATTATTATCTGTGCAGGGATTCTCTACAATTACCATTACATTAAATTAAATTAAGTCCACAATCTTTCTGCTATAATCAAAATAGGTGCAGATGTTCAGATTGTATAAGGCATGGTCTGCAAAAAGTGGAATGGGGGCGGAAGCAAAATCACAACATCACTATCCAACACACCAGGTTATCAGTAACAAAGAGGTTACCTGCTCTCAAGATACTACAATTTCTATCTAATTTCACTTACTCTTGATTATATTACAAAAGAGAATATCCTAGGTCTTGAAAAACATTTCTCACCATTTTTTGCCTTTGGGAAAAAGTCACACGAACACATACTTCTTTTCAAAAACCTTATTCTTCTGAGTAATATCATCTAAATGAGATCCTTCCATAGCCTTTACAGCCCTTGCTGTTGTTATCTATAAGACTCTCATCATGCTTTTCAGTAACTGAGGACAGTATTTTTCCAGAAGCACCACTAGAATTCATGTCAACCTTTTTTTAATGATTTTTAGTTTTCATTTCATAAGAGGCTTGCAATGCAGTATGGAAGCATTTAGCATGCACACAAGAGTTAGGTAAGACTATTTCACCCTTTTTTTCTTTTTAGTGCCTAATTGTTTTCAAATTCCTGACAGAGTAAATTAGACAGAAAGAAAATCAAGAAAAAATTGTACTGGCATTTGGTATTCTGAAGGCCCTGTTCTTAATTTCCTCCATTCTTTCATGTAATAATAGCTTTGGTTAAGCCTCCGGATACATGGTAAATTGGACTGAGTTTGAGTCCTTCCTCCTAATAGCTTTTCTTGTAAAAGGGTCCAATGCGAACAAATACAATAGGTCACAATTATCCATAAGTTTTTTGGAGGAGGGAAAATCACAGAGTAAAAATTGATTAAAAGTTTGCAAAAGATTCATAACCTTAGAGAAAAGAAAAGCTTCGTTCAGTTCTCTACTCATCTCCCCAGTGATGCACAATGATGGTTCAAACCCACCAAGGTGTGCACATGGAGCAAAGCAGTGCTGGTTCTCCTTTCCTCTGATTCATTATATTTGGAAGATAATTAGCACTTGAACAGCCATGACTAGGTAGGTGACAGCTTACTTTGCATGCTTTTTTAGAACCTGGGGTGGCTTTGCAGGACAGACTAAGAATGAGAAACAGCTTCCCAAAACCAGCAAGGAGACCAGATAGACAGTAATGTAACTTCTAACCACAGTCAAATGCTGAGAATTCCATCTAAAAGTTGAGTTTTCAGTTGACGACAGGAGTGAAATCTTACTGCGTTTCCAAATAAGTCTCTAAGTGTTTCCAAATTTTTATGCTAATATAGACAACATTAGCATACCAAGTTTAAAAAAATATACATATATATTATATACACATCTACAGTAAGTCTCAAGAGCACCACAATTCTCACAGGCTCAGGAGCTGTCTCTGCAGGGGACACATCAAAATCTTGCACTGACATAATATTTGTTATTTTCCTCACTTTTAACCTCTATTTTCATCCTGTAATGACTATTTTCTTACGCACCTCTCTCCTGACCACCTTAGTAATTCCTTACCTGTCTGCATCTCCTTTACTTTGTCTATAAACATCGATGCAGTTTTGGTCCATCAAATTGCTTGAGTTTTCTTAGTAGCACTGCACCTGCAGAGTTTGCAGTCTTCTACAGTCTGCTGCTGCTAGAAGTTATCCTCCCACTGGTCCACCTGTAGGAGAATTCTCCAGCTACTTCCAATCAACATGAGACAGATTACCACAAACATACAATTTGAACTAATTAACCTAGCCCAGATCTTTTTTGCTTAACCAGGTGTGGGGTCATCCACATGACCAACTTAGCTGGCAGCTGTGAAAAAGTGAAAACCTCTGGGAGGAAGGATGTGATGAGCAGCCAGTAACCATCATACTTCCTCTTCCAGCTGCATCCACAGCTCTCCCTCTAAAAAACAGTCCTGATCCCCCTTGCAAAGGGTCACGCTTTCCTCTGCAGACTAAGGGAACATGCACTCATTACTAGCAGGCTGAAACCTGAGAAGAGCAACTCCAGTATAGCTCTTCCTTGTGCTGTCCCAACTACTTTTACCAGTCTCTGAGGACCTCCACTGGCTACAACTTGGCATTTGTAGGTCATCTGTTTTCTCCTCTATTTGTGTGCCATCAACACCATTAGATTGCTCCTCTTCTTAATGCTGTGTCCTATCCAAGTTTCCGTAACTCTGCTCTGATACTCTTCCTCCCTGAGTACTCTGGCCCTGTTCCAGCTAAGCAGCATCGAGTAAATGAGATCATTTGGGTGTCTTCACACAACAATGTGTGGTCACTCCCTGGGACAACCTCCTTATTCAATTAGACTGAGAATAATTTGAAACAAAACTTGTACTGAAAGTTCTTGTAAAATACCAGCTGCTCCAAGGTCCATAATTCAGGCATCTCTGAAGCATTACCATGCCTACGTTGGCTGAAATATCCTCTGCAAACAGGCTCCCAGCAGTTTTCTTCTATATCTTTGCAACATTCTATTTTATGCTCAAGTGCCTTAGTACTGAAATACAGTACACTTGAAAACAGTCATGCCAAATTTTTAATTAAAAGCCTCTTTTTGTTACTTCCAATTCGGTAGGAGAGCAAAAATCTCCTTTTCCCATTTATAGAAACTCCTATTTTTACCTCTATTTTTACAAGAAATACAGAAACATTGCAAAGTGTGCCCCAAATGTGTCATCATCCAATAAAACTCCACATGTGCACAAGTCAGCCCTAAAATAAAGGTTCTGTACTGACAAAGTTAAAACCAGCAGGAGGAAACAAAAGGTAGTGAGGTACAACTTAAGAATACTGTTACTAGCTATTGAAGGAGAGTCCAGGGTATATTTCAGAAGTTCAAGAATTAAATCTCCTGGCCAATGCTATAACAGAATTCCCAAATGCATCCAAATGAGTTTCTGCTTCATCTTGAAGAAGCCCTGTGACTGTGCCTCTTCAGGTCCAGTACAACACTTTCAACAACATGAACTTTTTTGTTCTGAAAATCAGAGGAGGAAAGACCTGGAATACATCTATGCAACGTGAAAGCTGGGAGTAGACCCAAGCAGGGTGAGCTGCACAGGAAAAGAACACAGTCTTTGATGGGTTTTGAACAGGTGTGGTGGCATGAATTCCTAGTAGGATTTATGCATTTGTAGCAAGAAAGACCTTGAGGAACCAAATTTAATTGTCAAATAGTCTAGAGGAAGACTCTATTCCTCAAAACACATAATTACATAACCATATATGATTTACAGATGGTGAAAAAGTACAGCACCTGTCACAGACTTTGCTAAGCCAAAGCCTAAATGTGGTTATCCTTCATAACATGTTTCTGACGAATCTTTTTTAATTCTAGGTCCACTGCCAAATGTGAGGACTAATCCTTTTGCCAGAAAAATAGACTGAAGTCTTTACAACATTATCATCAGACCAACGTTGACCAGCTGAGGAGAAATCCAGGGCCCTAGAGGGTATTAGTCCTGCTGACAGAAAAAACAGGTAAGGTGTGCTAAAAAATGTGCTCTGAAGTAAAGCGAACATTGTAATCCTTTAAAGATAAATATGGGCACCAGCATGAATTATTTCACCTAGATGAACAAGATAAGAGTTAAATATTTTTCTCCAAGTTTTCTTCAATGTTGTTCAAGGCAACATTGAAAGGTCTTCATAAGGTGCAAACTAGTAGGAATAAGAATATAGACAAAGCATACATTAGCAAGTGGTGCAGCATGGTAGGAATGTATCCATAAAAAGAAGCAGCTGGTGGTGAAGATGAGATATCCTCTTCACTATTGGACATTCAGGGATTTCTGGTTCCCAGCAGTCTGGTGCTGTTATCTGAATGCCCACTAGCAGGTTGGAATGCATTTTTTTGTTTCGTTGCAGCCAAAGGAAATCCTGGTAACATGCTGCCAGGCTGCCCCACAGAGCACAACAATGCACTTTCATTGTGGGTGAGTGGATGATGTGTTTCAAAACTCACTAACATACTGATGGAAATGTTAAACACAGAGGAACATAAACCTAAGCCTTGTTTAGGGCTTGCAACTCCAGGTCACAAGATTTGCAGCTTTCTTCTTCACTGATTTCTGGCCACCGTGGCAGGCTTATGGATTTTGGTGATAACTTCAGGAGTTCCCTTCACTCTGAAATCTAAGCCGTTTTTATTGTTCATCTAATTTTAGGGCTTTGTATCTGATACTATTTATTTACATGTTTTAAGAAATGGGAAAGTGTAGCTGAGGTGAAGACATGTGGCAAGAGTATTCCAGATGGTCAGAGCTGTAGGGGAAGGAAACTGGATTACACTGGTGTGTTACAGACCCGCTGGGAAGAAATTAAAATGAGTAAGTTAATGATAAATTATGAATGAAGTATGTGCCATGAATACTAACCACACACACTGTGTACTTTCTGAAATTGTCTGTCTCCAGAAGAATAGTTTTGTAGCCACAAGACAGCATCAGCTTATTTAGGGGACATGAGAACTCTGTAGGGAGTAGGAATCCTACAGAACTAAAGAAATTGTCCGGTGTTGTGAAAAACAGAAAATTATTCCTAACTTATACAGCACACTAAATAACAAAGACATTAAACTTTTATGGCACTCCTAGGGATGGATGGAAGCCCATTTCAATAGCAGATTTAATTCTCCCCAGTTATAAAACATCAAGATTTACATGAATCTGGGGAGGGGAGAAAGCCAGAGAGATACAGAAGAAGCATCACATCCTAGTACAACATTAATTAATAAATAACAGAAGTGTCTTGAGACTCCAAAAATGTGGGTAGAAGTATAAATGTCAGTAAGAGATATTTTTGGAAAGGATACCTGTGTGACTTCAGAATGGTTTTTATAAGTGTTGGAATGAAACTTCCACATGTCAACCATAAAAATGAAAAATAAGTTGTCACTTTAAATTTTCTTTCCTAGGCAAGCACCTTATTTCAGACTCTGTTGAGGAACAGGGATGTAGGGAGTGGAGAATCCTCTTTTTGGACTTTTTGAGAATATACAATAGTAACAGGCACTTCTTCAGCTTATAGTTCCCCATGCCTTAATAAAGTTTACTCAATAATATCAGATATCTGCTCTGATATTATTGCTTCTGGCACAAAAATCTGGAAACACAATGCTCCTGACAGCCTTTCTGAAGGCTCAAGTGTTTGTGGTCAGACCTCCTGACATAAACATGTATCTTACCAGATTTCCATTGTTGTTGTGTACATGGTAAACAGGAGAACACAGCCTTGGAGGTCCTCACTGGCCAAGGAAGAGCAAAGAAGTCAACAGCAGCATCTGCCGGTGCCTGGCTCAGGAACAGGGACACTATGTGCTTTTCCTCTTTGTTTTACCAGCAACAAAGAAGCCAAACAAACACTGGTCAGAGCACAAGGTATCCAGATTAACTGTTGTGAGCAAGTAGAATGACTCAGGTGAGCAAGAACACAACCAAACCCACATGCTTTCTATTAGGAGCTGGGCTGAGCTGCTGATGGTGAGCATATGCAACAGGTAAGAAGCGCCTGAGACGCAACACAGGGCACAGACCTGGGAGTAGTGGCAGACAGACTCCAGGAGCTGGAGAAATCCATCACTTGCTACAGTGCTTAGACCTCACTAAGGCAAGAATAAAGTTTAATATGTACATTTTGGCTTTTATTTTTAGAAGAATGACTTGCCTTGCTCTGTATTACACCCTTATTTAAGACATCCAGAAAACTGTGCTCCAGCCCTGTGCCTGAAAATGTCACACATAAAACCTACCATAAACTTCTACTCTGCTCTAAAAGTGCCAGCAATTTCACTTCTAAGGCATAAATTTAATTACATGTTTCCAGAATATTACAGGAGTTATGTCATTGGCATAAAGGGAAAAATACAAAGCATTAACATTTACTTTAAGAATGAAAAGCCTGAAAAAGTCAAGATGAGTAGTTTACAACGTTGTCAATCATGCAAGCAAAGTCCATATAACAAAGGAATCTATTGGCAGTAAACCTCATATGCAGTGTTAAAGAAGTGATTTCCCCCTTACTTCTTCTTACAAGGAAAATCTTACCAAGGTACACAGAAGAACACAGGCTAAGTGGACACAAGCCATGTATTTTACTTCACTTTGCAAACACCTGAAGTTTTTTGTTGAGTTGTTTGTGTTTTTCTTTTCCGCTTGTAATTTAGCTTTGGAAATAGCCAGGCTATTTGGTTTATTCAATATGTCTGCTTCAGCATGGGAAGATAATGGATGCTTTCTCTTACAGTCTAGGCTAAAAAATCTTTTACAGATATTGAATATCTGTAAAATTCTTTGAAGTTTGATGAAAATATTGCAGCTCTTTGAAGAAGGATCCCAAATTTAGAAATGAAATGGCACTAATAGTAAGGAAGTAGAGTCAAAATCACAAGATAGCATGCTGTGTATCTCTTGAATATTATTTTGTCCTGCATATACAGACAAATAGAAGGATGATTATGGAATTTCCTGCTGTAATAACTTAATCTAGCTAGCAGCAGCACTGATTATCCACTAGCATGGTCTCCAGAGCAGGGCTGTGGTTACTTGGAAACTTGTGGCACACATGCTCTGATGGTTGGCGAGACCTGGAGCTTGTAGCAGCATCCTGAATTCCCATCCTCATTGTCTTCAGCTTGCTATAAAGATGAGGAAGACACCCATTGGAATCCCATGTGATATACTTTCTGAGCATCTGCTGTGAAGAGCTATTGTTACACCAGGAAAAAACCAACAAAGAAACCCCAACAAAAACAAGGCTAAAAGCAGAGAAGAAAAACAGATTACTTAGGCTGGCAGTGTTTTAAAACCACTTGCTCCCTATCAGCCTGAAGCTGGAAAATGACAACCAGCACAAATTCAGGCAGCTGTAAGTCAGGCAGCAGAGCCAGGGTGAGCAGAGCGGGAGGCTTGGCTGTGCAGGAGCCCAGGCTCACTGCGCCGAGTGTCTGGCCGGGGAACCTGCATCTGCAGCCTCCAGGGATGTAAGTAGCTCACAAGGCCACACACAGCTTTTGCTGGATAAAGCTTATGGTGAGCTGTGCTCACTATCCTGTTTTCCAGGGACATCAGCGCTCAATAACTACTTAACTTTTCACCTGTTCACTTGTTGTCACCTTTCAAAAGAAGTCCTAATGCCACCTAATGCATCTTGGGTAGCAGATACAGAGTGCATGTATCCTGGCAGGGATAAGCTAAGTGAGTTGAAACAAATGAGGTGTTGCAGCCTATGACACAGGAAAGCAGGCAAATGATTAATAGTCCAGTGAAAGATTATCCTCATCTGATATTTCCACACTTATGTGAAATCCATCCCAGCTGCAATTTAATGTAACAGTTGTCTATTTGGAGTTCCTAAGAATTCTGCCTCAAGTACTTTTATAGTTGTTTGCATCAATTTTCCAGTAACTTTTAAGAATTAGTAAAAAAATAAATATAAATAAATAAGAAATCCTAAAGATTTTAAGCTGAAGTGTTCCAAATAGTTTGTTTTCCAAGTCTAGATACCACAGAATGGTAGCAGAACCCTCTAGCCTGCAAGACGATGAAGTAACCTGCTAAGCCATAGCAAAGAGAAAGGCTGCTGCTCAAGTGGCAATGAAGACTGACTCCAAGGCTAAGCCCTTTTCTGTAGCTTAAGGAAGCTGCCAATGGCAATAGTGTGAGCAATTGTGTGTCAATAGTGGGTCAATCACACCAGGGAGAGGAGAAAAATGCCTTTCTTAACTCTAACCCTAAACACCATTTTGTAAAAATGGGCCATGTCTCACATGCAACTTGCTATTCAGTAGATAAATTATTAAGCATCCTTTTATCTTCTCATGCCTACAGTGACCAAAAGTTACAGGAAATTTTCTGTCCTATCTTTCTCCATTCATTTCTCACAGTTTCAGTAAGCCTCTGCAAAAAAATCAGCAGCTCTTACTAAAGCAAAAATAGAGATAATCTCTGGGTCTATATTCTTATTACAGGGGAAAAGACAAGAAAATTCACCGTAAAAATTCTTTACCAAAGAGGCTACTGTTGTAGTATACACGGAATAATCAGGGGAAAAACCTGTCATTAACGAGTCATCGTAAGAACTCTGAATTTTTGTAAGATCTATTACTCCTTCTCACCAGTTCTTCCATGCCCATCTCCTTTGATAGAGCAAGAAGAGTTCATTATTTTCTGAAATGCAAGGTGGGTGGGAAGGAAAAAAAAAGGATAGAAAAGAGGAAATCCACAGGAGAGTGTCAAGATCTGGTGATGTTCAGCTCATACAGGAAGTTTAGAAGGTCAGAGTTTATAGGGACAAATGGTCCCTCTCCTGCAGAAAACCCTGTTTCTACAGAGGGAAATCAGCTGAATGCTCCATCAGTTATCCAGGATGACGGATCAAATCTTCCTTCATTTCCTTCCTCTTTCCATTACACTTTGTGTACCTTCTGATATATTGCTATTGTGCATAATAACAGGTGTCCTACCTTACGGTAAACTTCCTAAGGAGAAGCCCAAGGAAAACATCTGACAAACCTGAAGACATAATATTTTTGGTACCTTTGGGGGGGAATCTTAGGGGAACACACTTTCAAGCTGTGCCTCCCACCTCTCACTTGAGTGGAAAGACTCAAGGAGAAAAGACTTAAAGACAAGCTTCTCCAGGGAGCTGGAATACTGCACCTGCAGTGAGTGCAGAGAGAATGCTTTATGTCAGTGAAGTTATTAAGACCTTTGCAAACATTCTCATAACCACAGTCCTGGTAGAATTCTCTTTTTGTTTTTTTCTGTTGGTTGGTTTGGGGAGGTTTTCTCTTCATTTCCCTTTGTTCTTTATCTCTCAGATTGAGCGGGCAGTAAAATAATGAGCTTGGTATTCCCTGGATTTAAAGATAAACTATTAATAGATAATGGGGATGAGACTTAGATTTAAAGATAAGGTATTAATAGATAATGGGGAGGAGGCTTGGACTAAATACCATACAGGAAGGGAGGCTCTTTGAAAAGCATTCCATACTACTAATTTCTCTTACAGTTAAGGAAATGGTACGATCCTTTCAGTTAACCTCTGAATAGAACCAGCAATCATCATTCCTATCTCTCATTTCTTTGTCTGACCTTTCAGAAACCAAACAATCATAAGAGCGGTGATGATGTACCCTGTCAGACCTGGGAGCAAGGAATAGTCCCCAGGGTCAGTACTACTCTATCCACATGCTATTTAGTAAACTTGTCTCTCTGGAGGGAAAAAAAGAACCCTACAATGTCACAACATTTTCATGGAAATTTTGTAGCATTTTGTCTTCTGAGGTTTTGCATTAACTCTCAGCAAAGTCAGATGAAGAAAAGCAAGTAAACAACTAAACAGAAAATTTATTCCTAGGTTCTGTCTTATGACTGGGTCAGTCTTCAGTTGTTGCTTTCACAGCACTTTTTTAAAACACCTTTTTCTGTGCTTCTGACTTCCTTTAAAATACCCAAATTTGCTCTTCATTGTGGAAAACTACTTTTTCTTAGTCAACAGGATACTCCATTTACCTCAGGTCTTCAAGCCTTTCCACCTTCCAAGTCAAACAGAACTACCAGGTTTCCAGATCTAATTTCAGCAAATCGTGGGTTGGATATTTTCTGAACAGGGACTTTAACAGGTTGAACACAGCCGAGGAAAGGAAGTTCTATAGACCAATATTTCAGCTAATGCCTTCTTCATAAGGCATCCAGCCAAAACATTCATCTGCAGAATTTCCTTCCTAGTCATAGTGAGATTTACCCCTGAGTGTTTGTAGTGATAGATAGGGCTTTCAAGAGACCAGCTCTCACTAACAGTCTCAAAGGCAAGGAACGAGAACTACAAACAATATATAATCCACACCATGAACATCTGTACCCAGTGTCTTTGCAAGTTCTCTTCGTTTTGTCTGGCTGCTCATCTTTCTCAAGCACTTTTCAGGGGCCAGCCGCTTTTGCTGGAGAATTCTTCCTCTTCCGTTCCTCGTGAAGATACAGGTGGCAATGACAACATTGCTGCTCACTTAGGATTTGGATATTCAGTGTTCACTCTTTTATCAAGCTTGAGGAAAATTTATTTAAGTGTACATTTCATCATCTTTTGTGTGTTTATTCTGGGAATAATTACCACTCAAAAATGTGTGTTAGTGACATTTATGATACAACTTTCACTTTTCAAAAAAGGGCAGCACTTGAGCCTTACCTCAAGACACGTAAGTTAAATAAATGGCTCCTAAAAAGTATCCTCTGGTTTTGGATGAAATATTTGAAATGTAATAGTTAAGGTCCAGCTTGAGTTTTGCACCAAGCTCACACTGAGTCTATTCTACTGATTCGGTGGAATTATTCCATCTTTGAGTAAATATGATATCCGTATCAGAACAGGAAAAAATGCTTTTCTTGAGGAATATGGACAAATAGCTAGATATTTTTCCTTTTATATAATTAAAGTCCATGTTAAAAAACTAATTCCTTATATTAAAAGTTACTCCACCTAGATTAGACCACAGATGGTGTCTCTGTCTTAAACAGAGTGTGCATTTTGTAAGCAAAACATCTAATACTGTGGGTAAGGCAGGATTACATTGGAGACACTGCTAATTTAAGTGTCAAATGTTTTTAAGAGTTGAAAGTGTTCACTCATAACTGTTATGAATTCAGCATATGTTATAAATTATGTGCATATAATCTAACAAACAGATGAATTCTGCGTAATGTCTTCTTTCAATTAAGACGTTAATTGGCCAACATGTTAAAAAGGAACAGGATTAGGATAGGTGAGGCTGCTTTCTGGTTTAAAAAGAAAAGAATATTTAGAGGAATCAACCAAAGGGCTCCCCAGTAAAACTGGTAACTTTAGTAGGAGAGGCAAGGGTGTCTGTTGTTAGATGCTTCAAAGTCATTCATAAATTTACACTTGCATCACATTCTTGATAGCCTATAGTAGCTGAAAATTCAGATGAAAAGTCACCATATTTCCTTCATGAAGGGGCTGGACAGCAACTGGATACTTTGTCTTAATACCTTTTACTAACTTGATACCCTATCATTTTTTACTGTCCCATATAGACTGTAAAGCAGTCAAAGCCCATATAAAAGAGCAACAGATTTATAAGGCCTCCATTCTGCACCCATTTCTTACAAAAACAAGCCAAGTAGCTAAAAATATCAGCTGTACCAATTTCAAATACTTTTAGTTCCCAAGAAAAACAACAACACTACAACCAAACCCACCTCACCTACACAAAAATCCCCCAAGGCTGTAACAGAGGTCCCTTCAACCAACCCAAGCAGCTTCTCCGCAGCTACCAGGGTTTAGCAAAGGCTGTTCAACAATGACATTTCCTGGCAAAAGAGAAACTGGGCAAGAAGAACTGAACGGTGGTGAGTTGTACTTTATGATTCAGATGCATATAAATTGAACTACAAGTCTGGAACACCAAATAAAAAGGAGCTGTAAATAAAGGTCATAAATGTTTCAAATCAAGATATACACAAAAAAACTGTAAAGCAATGTCACTTTTGCACTTTATCCAAGCATATATTAAATGAACTCTTAGGTTTTGTCACAGTGCTTTCCAAGGTATTTAAACATAGTAAACAAACAAAAAATTATAGACCCTTCAGCCAATACAAGCATGTAGGATAAAGACTTCTCATCTAGTAACCACCAAAAAAAATCCCTTTCTTCATTCTTGAAAGCAGTTTGTTCATCTTTTCTGGCCATTTTCAAGTGTTTGCAAATTACTGGTTTCCCCCAAAAGCCAAAGTATGAAAAGTCACAAAAAAGACTGACCCTTGTGTTATTGTTGACTTTATGGAAACCAGAAAATGCTGACATATTCACATTATGGCTTTGTCTCTTACAACTTGGGACTCCACAAAGCATCTAAAACCATTACTTTCTGTGATCTAAGTCTCCCCTGAATGCACACTTCAACAACCTTTGGCAATGAAATATCTCAGATTTGAGATGATACTTTCTAGTCCTGTTAAATGCTTTATAAGAATTTGAACTTGAAAAGAGCCAAGTGCCCTTTCCTACTGAGGAGATCACAACAAAAATAAATTATTAGGGAGAAAGACAATGCCACCAAAACAACACTTGGTCCAATAAGGTTGACACTCGCAGTGTTTACAGGAGGGAAAACAAACAGAAGTTAACTTCTCTCTAAGTCTAAAACAGGCAGTAAAACTTAAAACCAAAGCCAAGGTCTTCCAATTCTCACTCCACTATCCAAGCCACTCGGTCTCAGTTGCCTTAAATTGATGCCTCAAAAAGAGGTCAAAGTACGGACTCCCTTTCAATTTAAAATATGCTGGAAAAGAACTGAAGCACATGTCAGCCTTAGCACAAAAAATGCAGCCAATTGATAAATGAACTGAGGGGTTTGGACCCACATTTAATTGAACAGACCAAAACTCCCTTTCAATGGTCTTTGAATGAAATCTTTAGGGAGAAATCCTGGTTCTGCTGGAGTGAGTAGGAGCTTTGAGTTCCTTAAGCAATGAAGTCAACAGTTAAGCAATGAAGCAAACAGTCCAGAGTTCACTGCAGAAAATATTCAGGGCTTCTCACCTCCAAGTTCAGCTTTCACATTTAAATTCTACTGAGGATAACTACAGAAGTCTGCCAATTCCAATTCGCAAAAAGGCAAGCAGAGCCAGCCAGATTCCTTCTGTGGAATCTACTGGAGACAGCATCCCAAACTTTCTGTGTCTCACTTCACATCCTTTGAAGTAGCAGACCACCACATCTGACTCACAGGCACAGCACAGGAATGACTCCAGTCACATTAGTGTAGGTGCTCAAAATGCTATGGTAAGGACCACAAATAAACCTTATAAACAGAGAGGAGAAAAAAACTCCACATTTCTCTTGTTTACACAGGAGACACTATCCTGCTCCCCAGGAAGCCAATGATAAAACACTCACTGACGTCAATGGGAGCACAGTCAAGCCTCAGTTTAGGTTAAAATTGAGAAGTGTTCAAGTAGTAGTTTTTGTCTTCTCCTTTACCCTCTGTATAAAAGTGAACAACTGTATCCTCACTCAATCATTCATGTTTGTCAGCTTCCTGCCTCTCCCTGCATAGTGGGATCCAAGCAGCCAAGCTGTTTATGGATACACATAGACTTGTGTACGATTTTAATTTTATTTGGATCTAGAGAAGAGCAAGACTTGCCAGGGGTGGTTTCCATCACTACAGGATTCACTCATTTTCTTCATTCCCGTCATATTTGCAAAAGTGGTGGAAAGGCATTCCAACTAGGACTCCTGTGGGTGTGGCAGGAGATACAGTCCATAAAATTTGTGAGAACTCCTATCAGCCTTCCATAGTTTTAAGAACTTCATTCAAAGACTTTCAAAAAACTCTAAGATACCCATAGATATAGGAAGAGATCTTGTCAGATCCTGAAAAAGCATAAAGGGGCAAGGATACATAGTGCCCCACTGATCTCAGAAGTAATTAGGTGCATAACCTCCTTGGTTAGAATTGTAGAACTCTCTAAATCCCGCTCTCATGTGTTTGCATCAATACCTATTAATTACACAGAAAATGCAGATTGCAGACCTCTGCCCCCATTGCTTTTTGCTGAAGCAGAGTTGGACTCTCAAAAGTTTGTGTCAGTGATGCCAAATGGCCCAAAAGGGATGATTTGGAAAGAACTGATGCTACTGAGATACTGAACACTGACACCAGAATTCAGCGCGAATGCTCACCTTCAACATTCCACTTCAGTTCAACAGTCACAGCTTCAAAAATTTGTTTCCCAAATCCTTCAGTCCCATATGCATTTACCTAGAGATTTGCAACCACTCAGCAAGGTTCCACTGAGTATCTTATTTCCTTTGATTTATGAATCTCTTCAATAGGCAAGAACTGAGGAAAAGCCTGAACATCTTGGAGAAAGTCAGAGAAATAACATTTCTCTGACATTTGTTTCAGTATGTGGCAGCTGCTGCTTGTTGAGTGACCAAAAGTCTCAAGGACTGTAGTAACTGGAAAAATTAATAAAGGAACCATACGGGGACCAAAGCAATTAGGAGAACATTGACCAAATATGCCTTCTTCTTTCTCACACATATGCATGTTTTATAATAATCAAAGAAAAAAATAGGTTTTATGCACGAAAGAAAATTGAGCCTCTCTACCCAGTTTGTCTTTGTTGCATTTTCATCTTTCTGTTTAGTGTGACATGGCTCTTTCAGAAGTCACTTATTGAAAACTTCAGTATTATTTCAGTTTAATATTGAGACCAAGTTTCCTAAAATATATGACTTCCTGAATAGCTGCACATAGTTCTTTGACAGCTTTTTTGCCTCACAGAGATGTTACAGGGGTGGGCTCTTCCCCCTCGCCTTCCCAAATATTTTCTTTATTGTGATCTGAACTTCAGAGAAAGATCCAGGAGGGTAGCTGTGCATCAGTCGGGCTCCACGCTGGCTCTCCTCAGGGGTGGGGAGCAGGCACTCCAAAGCTATCCTGCATGGCAAGTGGGGTCTGTCCTAATTACTAACAGACTGACATAACAGGCACCAATCTGAAGATGATTAAGTCTCCCCTGACATCACTCCAAAAGACACTTACTCACCCTCCTCCAGCTTTTCCCTTCCTTTATAGGTGAAGAAAGGCCACAGCTAACATCACTGCTTCTGCAGTAAGGCCAAAAATTAGAGGGGAAAGTGATGGCTAACCACACAGCTCCATGGTATAAACTCTGTTAACGAGCATAAACTCTGTTAACAAATATAAACCATTCCTAATGTACAGTTAATAGTTTCTGCCCCTGAAACTGCTAACATCTGATTTATCATTTAGCTTACTTACCACCATTTCAAAGCCTTATCTTCAAGAAAACAGGGCAGATGAGCACTTTGTCCATTGTCTCAGATTAGTACCAATCTTTGGATGCTTTTAGTTTATTATCTACTAAAATAAAGTGTGCCATGCTTGCCAAGGTTTCCTGTACAGACACACTGCAGGAAGAGAGTGAGCTGGAAGCCTCCAAGCACTGCAGTCTTATCAGATAGTACAGCTTTGTTCACAGTTCAGTGAAATAGATCCATCTGACATGGGCAGACCATCAGTGAGATGCCTAGGAGAAGACACCTGTGGCAGTGTGCGACACTGAATTCTCAAAAATAGACTGGGTTGATTTCCCTACCCAAGACAGTGACCCAGAGGGCGAGAGTGGAGAAGAGACTGTGGGTGTAGTCCCAGTCTAAAAGCACAACCCATCTAAGTGTCTATCAGCACCTGCCCTCTTTTCTAAAAGAGCCCAGAGCCCCAGTTTCCCTGTTGGGTATCCCCTTCATGTTTAGGTATTACCCCTGTTCCATATGTAATTTGTGGCTAGAAAGTTCTCAGTTCTTCGGTTGTTCATTGGGTATTTTAAACTGAAACCTCTTCTACAGTACTGCTATTGGTTACCTGTTACCCCATCTTCGTTCCCCCCCCCCTTTTTTCCTCCCCCTGCTAGCCGGGGTATAAAACCCCATTTCAGGTTGTCAGTTGGCTCTTCGGCTGGCATTCTCCCTTCGTGTCTGTTCCCTCTCGAGGGTGAATAAACTCGGGCTGCGTTTGCCGCCAAGAGTCCTTCTCCTCCTTTGCCTCCACCTTGCCGCGCGCTACATCGTACGCTGACTGGCTCAGTGTCCAGCGACCCGCGCTTTTCTGCTGGTATTCACTGTCGCCCTCTGGCCATCCGGGCAGGCCAAGAGGTCATCGCGACAGACACCTGTTCAGCAGAGAAAGCCAGCAAAAGCTGAACACTGAGAATGCTTTGGCACACTGAATGAATTCTGCACAGTCACATCAAAGAATATTCTCAGGCAACCCAAATGAAGTCAGCAGAAAGCCCAGTAACTTCAAGAGTGGGAGACCACAATATAAGCTGTTGGCATTTACGGAAATTACAAACATAAATCAAATAAGAAAATAACACTTTAAAAAAGAATTTTATTTATTAATAAACCATACTTCCATAATCTAGACCATACAGTGGCACAGGCAGAAACTCATCAATTTTCACCTTCTCATACAGGACAATTTATGGTGTCAAATAAAAAAACCCATGAAATTAAGATAAGTGTCTAGTGAGTACAGCATTTTCTTCAGAGAAATAAATACCAGCAGATAAGTCTTAATGAAAATAGTTAAGCAGAAGGCAATGAAGGGAGGTTTGTCATGTGTCCATAATGTTGTCAGAGAATTGCTGGTTCTCAAACTTTACTGAATATTTTCCAGCAATGTACTTAGCATGTGACCTCTCTGTGGCTCCACAGATTCCCCAACTGTTTTCATAGCTCATAAAATGTTTAGGAAGTGTTTATAAAAACTGCTTGAGGAAACCGTGCCACAAAGAACTTGAGCTTCACGTCTCAGCAGTGCAGCTTTGATTTAGTTCTCTTCGATGGGATTTCATTTTGCAAATGCCCCACTAACATCTGTATGCAGGTCCTCTTGGGATAGCACTGAGACAGAGTGCAGTTTTATGTATATTACTTGGCCAAGTTCCTCTAGCATGTGATGGTTGACTTGCCTCCCTCATGAAATCACACATGCAAATGCTCCCCATGCATACACTTACTGATGGCCACTTTCAGTGATCTGTGTTGGGAAGAAATATTATGTCATAAACACCCTTGCAACATCTGCGACGGATCCTTTTGGAACCTGACACGGACCGCCGAACCCAGAGAGCACTCTCACATCACAAGTCCATGACTGACGGAGCTTGACCTACTGCCCTGCAAGCTCACCCCGGCTTTTTCATGCATGCTCAAACAGCCTGTTTGGAAACACATGGCCAGAGAAGTGTCACAGACAAGCTCTCAGTATACAGCTCTCTAGAGAATGTTTGCAGAGTGCAACAATGAAACACGATCATGCAAGAACAATGAGGTTTAAAACCAACATTCTACTACGCTTAATTAACCAAAACCAACATTCAGAGCGTTCTGGTGGAAGTCTAGTCTTCAGCCACAGACTCATGACTTCCTGTGTCTTGGATATTAATTAGCAATTATCAGTAGCCTGCGAATACACTCAGGATAAGGAGATTCACCCCTACAGAAAGACTCTTTATTGAATTCCTGTACTGCAGCTTTCAAGTCAAATGTCACCAAGCAGTCTACTAAATAAGGTAAGAAATCCTTCAGTCATAACATATTTTTCTTAGAAGTTAAGAAGAAATTTTTACTGGTAAACAAGTAGTAGACACAGCTCCAGTAGACATATTTTAAATACAGCCATTTTTAACCTCTTTTAAGTACAAAGGGAACATCACATGGCAAACTGATGGCCCTGACGACTTGTCTAAATAGTCATATACTCCCCCAAGATCATCTTAGAAGAGTTAGTTAAGAAGAAAGCACTTTAATCCTATCCATGCACTTATCTCCATACACCTAAGCTGGTTAATAAGATAGCTTGTGAAAAAAATACCAATACTATGCAATAAAATGCCACCAATAACTATGCAAAGATTTTATTCTCTTACTGGTAGAGATTAAATATCCTTGAGCAAGAAAATCCCTATTTGTAATAAAAATAAATTATGACATAGACATAAAACTTTTAGCACCTACTTTTGACAATAGAACTTTTCCAGTTCAAGGCTGTTTTATGATACTAAAATACTGTTATTCAAACCCAGGAATCAGTTATGTGATTTTTGAGTGTCTAGTCAAGCATGCACATTCTCACCCCTGTTAATTAATTATCCACTCCGAAGCAGTAAATAAGAAGCAGTCATTACCCTTGAGGAAAAAGCAGGACATATGTATCAGGTGTTAGACATAAAAACCAGCTTCCACTGTTTATTTGGCTCCCAGGCTTAGCCCAGGAATTCAAATGAAGCAGTTGGTGAAAAACAGCTACCCTGCTCCCAGCTCCAAGGACCACAGGACTCTTTAGGAGTTGTCAGACAACACAGTACTGCATCTTTCTTTAGACTTCAAGTTATAATTAAGGTCAAGTCATTCAGATTTTGACTCCATCTAGACAGCTATGAGAGGGACAGGGGAAAAATGAATGCCCCTTCTACACAGTCTTGACGTCGTTTCGGAGTAAGGAGTAATCTGCTCTTGTGACATTGAGAAGAAATTGTAGCATGCCCTTTGAATCTTTTTTTTAAAGTCAGTTCCACTACAGTTTTCAGAAACTTGTTATTGGCTACCTTTAATCAACAAAGACCTCTTGTAATGAACACACATACACTCACCACACTACACCAGCTGCTTTACTTTATATTTCTTTCCCACTGAAAACAAGGAAGCCTGCAATAATGCTCTCACTGCCCTCCACCTTAAAAGGATGATGCAATCCAAACATTTCTTGCAGTCTTGATAGTTAAACAGAGACAGAAAAGGCACAAGCACTCAGCTCTGAGAAATAAGGTGAAATGAAAGAGGTCTGAATTGTGGCAAAGTGTGACCATTATTACTTATGGTAGTTTTTAACTTTGTCTGAGTGATCAGACATGTAATGTGCTACTGGTTGCTACAGGCTGTATATCTGAGAACATCCCACAATTAACCTAACTTCACAGCTATGGCTTTTGTACTTAAAAGAATGGCCAGCGTATCCAGTAACAACTGCAACACTCGAAGTATAGGTTCTAAAATCAGGTTTTATGTGTGCTTTGCTGCTGCTGAGGTTAACCATGATTGAGAAGGCTCATTTTGCAAACATAGAGGAAAACAAAAAATAACATTCAACAATGATGAAGGAAGACTTCAGGATATTATCAAATCCCTGCTCATGAAAATCACTGAGAGAATATAAGAGCTGACACATTAGTATGTAAAAATGTATACAGCTCATGCTCTCTATGTCTAAAATCCTTACTTCACAGCTACTCTGTCTCACAAGCCTTATTTCTTAATGGACAAAAGCCAGGCAAGAATCACATCTGCCTTGTTCAATGGAAGAGACTGGAAAGTCCCCATATTTTCCAGTAGCTGTAAGCCTATGATACAATTCCTTTGGAGCAAAAGTCAACCTAAAAGTTTTTGGGGAAAAAAAAGACCAACAATCAACCAAAACAAAACCTGCAGAACATGATCTTCATTTAAATATCCCATGCCCTGAAAGTCTGTGCTCACCACCTGTCTTGAGAATGAATGTATTTTTTGCTACTTAAAAGTTGAAAAACCAGATCATAAATGAACACAATCTATTACTAGCACTAAAGAGGATATATCAAAGTCACATTTCCCAATTCCTCATTCCTTAATTAACAAAATATCTACTGATATCACTACTTTTCTCCCCCTACTATCCACCTCTGTGCTTGGCTGTCACAGAATCAGACTGAACATTAACAGTGCTACATCACCATCACATCACTGTTTATTTTACTAAGGTCTATAAATCTATGAAAATATTGAAATAAATATCACCTTCAAGGACCTTCCCTTCAAACATCTGTTTGGTTGCAGTAGTTTCTCTAGATCATTGAAACTTACCTTTGTGCTTCCTCAAAATACACATCACTTTATCAAAATGTAAGTCAACCTACAACTGCTGGAAAGGAAAAGACACAAGAAGTACACGATTTAAATTTACTGTGCTCAAGAGGGTTAATTCCCTCTTTGCTGAGTTAAGCTGCAGCCCTTCAATCATCATTGACAAGCAGGAATGAAAGAGGCAATCAGCAAGAAACATTGTTAGACCTGGAGGGACTGCTCTGGGAAGGCTCTTCGATACAAGACATGACGCTTTATGGTCATAGTGAGATTTTTCTTCACACTGCTCGAAGTTCTTCACCACACTACAGATTGCTGTTATTTATTTTTTTTCATATGAGAAGACTCAAGTCTATTCAAGAAATCCCTCCTCAGTTACCTTTACAACACATTTGCTTCATTACTGAGCTGTTAATGTTGCAGACATACGCTCACATATCTACGACATTAATTCACTGTCTTTCTGTAGCTACACTAATGGGCTGTAGCTGAATAGTTTTCTTTTAGATGGAAAATAGATGAAAGAATATTTCTTTAAAGCAAATCAAGCATTTCTATTATAAATAAAAGCTTCTAAATGGATGGTTTTCTTCAGAGGGTTAAAATAGTAAAGTTAAATGAAGATGGGGGAATGAATGCGTGGGCAGAAGCAAGAGTGTAGGGTACCACTCACTAATCGACGTCTGTAAAGCCAGCAGGATGACCACAAACTCTGCTTGCAGGAGCACATTCAGTTCTGTAGTCCTTTCATTCCATCCCCCCCAGTGGGGGACCTGCATCACCCCTTAACAACTCCTCCAGAACACCTAGCATTTCCTCCACAAAACTGAACAAAATTAGTTGCTTGTAATGGGCCAAATCCATGAGCTGTGATTGCAAGAAAGGTGTGTGGTGTCTTAACAAAGCCAAGATCATAACACCATCCTTTCACCTTAGCTGACAGAAGGAGTAATGTGCACTTGAGCAGAATACAAAGAATTTTCTATGTTTTTCCTAAAATGTCATTTCTAAGCTATGACGCATTCTGTCATTACCTTGGGAGTAGTCTTACAATTTTCTATCCCATAAAAGTGTGACACTTCAACTGAAGTAGAATGTCTCTAACTGGATGATGGCCGCCCACTGCTTAAAAGGCACCTTGCTTGCTTGATGCAGTTATCTTTCTGCCAGCCTTGGAGCACAGACAGCCTGGTCTCATGTGGTTTTACTTGTGCATTTGTTTCTCCCTTTATTGCAGATTCCACACCTGAATATGTAATCTTCAATGGTGGTGTGCGTGCTTGGCCAGAACTAAAAAATATGTTCTACTCACGCCTTGAATTTCCCAGCGCGCAGATGAACACAAAGGATTTACAAAGAGTTCTTCTGACCTCCAACCCCCAGCAGTATTTCAGCAAGGCAGCTTCTTTTGGAAGAAGTGCGGGAGAAGGGAAAGAGGGAATTCCCGCCTTTTTGCGATGGATCTAGGACCTCAAAAATTTAAGGCAGGGTGATCAAATGACAAACAGAAGTGTCCCATGTCTAATACTCTCGAAAGACAAGATCATTTTATCTCAAGCATTCTTTCTATGGCTTCCCCAATTTTCATTGCTAAATACCAACATGAAAGGATATTTTAAAAATGATCATACTTTTTTCCTAGGCTCAGAGGTACATATCTAGCGTTAAAGAACAAGACCCCATAACATCAGTGACACTAGATGTGCTCCATATATTATCAAATCTAATACACTATCTAGTTTTGCAGTGTCTGCTTTCGCCAGAACAAATTTTGACCAAATAATTATTAGCCTTATGGTATTATATTTATTAAAAAATTAATTATAAGGCAAGTCTGGTTCCTGTTCATGTATACAATAGTACCAAACCAGATCAAACCTAACTTCAGTAATTACTTAGTAATCACACTAAAAAAGGCAAAGTGCCACTCATATATGCTCTTTTTACATTCCCCTCAGCTACTAAAACATACGATCTTTTGATTACATCACTGTATAACCAAAGAAACATGAAACCAAGTTCAATATTTTAAACCCTATTAATGTATATTTCTTTTCTGAGGGACTGTAGGACAAGACAACACTCTGCTTACATTTATTTGTATCCCTATCACTCTATGTGGCAACCCTGAAAGCAACGCTTCACAGCATTTTATGACCTGACTCTACATTACACAAAGAAAGCTTAAGTCACCTTTTATGAATGCTCTGTCTGTAGAGGAGAAATGCTGAGCAATACTGGCTTACTTTTGCAGGAGTAAAAGTCATTAACTCAAACCAAAAGCCAAAAAAAAGCTAAGAGAATGTTGCGGTGAGCCATGGTTCCCACCATGGTGTCCTGGACCCTGTCCGTCAAAAGGCTCAGTGGTCTGACCCTTCAAGGGCCCAGGAACCACAAGATGGCCGCCCGCCCTAACATGGCTGCCCTGAGGCAGCTTGGCGGGAAAAATCGTTGGCCTTGGCGGGAAAGACGTGACACTTGGCACAAAGGGAATGGCCGCCGCACTCCCCACCTCCCAGTTATGTAATCCCTTTTGACTGGCCCACATTGGCCCTCCCTGCCTACCCATTTCCCCATTTGCTACTGTGTAATGTTCCCCGCCTCTGTACCTCTCCGCGATGATTTTTTTATTGGTTATCAAAGGTTTGCTCCACCCCCGCTACTGGGGTATAAAACCCTTTGCCCAGAGCTGTTCTGGGCTCTTCTTACCCCCTTTCCTCTGTGCCAATAAATCTGTTCCCGCTTCCCTAAGAAGAGTCCCTCGCCTTCTTCCAATCTCCTTCGCGCTCTGTCCACCGGTGGTCGAGGTGAGCCTCGCTAGCGACCCCGCCCGTCCTCCCGTGAACGATTGGCCTCCGTCCTTTTCCGTGGCAGTGGGTCAGGATTGCCCGGTGCTCGGTCCATCCGAGCTAGCCCCCTTTTGGCGAGCACCTCAGCAAGAGAAGTTACAGGAATTTTGAGAGAACCTTCTCTCCCCTAGACAGAGAAGTTTTCTGATAAGATCATGCCTTGTTCCAAGTAACAGAACAGTGCTACACACACAGTGATTTACAGTGGGAGCTTCAGTGTGAATATGGACAAGGAATCCTAATCCTGCAGTTACTAGCAAGTTTTCAAACACGTAAGTCCAGAGAGCAAACTTGTTCAGGTACAGCCAGAAATTTTAGTGCTACACAAAAGCCAGTGCTTTGAACACCTGATCTTGGCATACTTGTGCATTCCACATGTAGCAAGTTATTGCTTCCTCCCTGATCGCTAATACATCTGTATGTTTGCATTATGCCTGAGGGCAGTTAGGGGCCTCCAGCAGCATTTTAATAAGGTATTATATGGGTATTTTCTGAATTCTAGTACCGAATTTACCCCAAAAGACACTACCAGGAAATAACAGAGAGGGGGGAAAGCCCCAAAATCCAAATAAAATAAAAACAACCCCACAAGTGCACCTGAGCCTCCTGTGTTCAGTATGATATTAAGGTTACTTTAGATTAGATCCCACTCAGGAAGATGAAACCTGCACCCAGGATAAAGCTGCAAACTGATGACAATTTGGCCACCTTAGAGAACTTTCTGTTTGAACAAAAGCCCCTTCAAGAGTCAGAAGGTATGGAAAGCTGATACAATGAAGCAGCTGCTTTTATTTCCCACTAGAGTTTGGCTGTTGTTCCAAATGTCCCAGTTCATTGTTTTCTAGGGTCGGACATATGATATGGCACCAATATGCTCACTAGCGCTCCATTACTCCTGAATATTAGAGTCCTACTGACCCAAAGGTATCTGTAGATTACAGTCAGGAGACTTTCATTTGCTAGGGAGAATGGTTCTTCTTCATTGATATGTGCTCGAAGTGCCTCCACTTCACTGACTCAAGCACCTAATGTGCCTCTTGAAAGAAGAAGAGTAAAGAAATACCAGGGATTTATGTATTAAAGGCTGATTATCTTTTTCTTTTATTTGAGTAACTCTGCAAAAGAGACCCTACTACGAGACATAAGAAACCATTTACTTTCGAAGAAGTGAGAGTTCACCAAATGGTTAAAGGCAAAAGTCTATGCAAAAAAAGTGCTGTAGCAGTGCTGATATTCAGTTCCTGCTTATCACCTTATGACAATTGTCTTTGGAGTCAAAAACTGCCTGTATTTTGTGCGAGCCAGTGGGAGGAAAATGCACACTGGACATTTCCAAACGATTCTAGAAGACCATGGTTATATCTTCACTTTCATCTTCACTCTGAGCTCACTTGCAACATGTCAAACATATGGCCACATCTGACATTTTACACCTATCAAGCCTGTCAGCCTCACCTGTGAGGCAGTAGGTGAGCACCATCTGGATGTCCACACACTGACCGCAGCTTTCTCACCTAAACATGCTAATTTCCATGTGGATGCAAGACTTCTCAGGGAGGCAGGGAGGCGATACAGAACTGATGTCTGGGGCGGGCTTTTTTTGTTCTGGGTTCCTTCTCCTCTTCCCAACAAAAATTTGGTGGTTATGAAATTAATTTGGGGCTTTAGCATAAAGAGACAGCCACCTTGCTTATTGACCAAAGTGCAGGATGATTTCTTCATGTACTCAGAACCCCTTGGCTGCAGTGACACGTAGGAGTACATGGTAGTTAAGCATATGTGTTAATTAAATGGGATTTGCCTGACGAGGAACACTGCTCTCTTTGAGAAGAGATAGCAGTGTTTCTAGATATACAATTTATTTACATGTTTTAAAGTTAGGCCAGCCTGTAAGTCAGATACTCATGCAGAAAATTGCATGTTTACTATTGAGCTCAATTCAGAGTACCTCCTACTCAAAAAAAATTGTTCTGAGTGAGGGAAAACCCAATAACACAGTTTCAAGTCATTGAAGAGAGATCTATCCATGTTAACAAAAATACTAAAATTCATTCTAGGAATCTAAAAGTTTGTCTGAGAAGACTGAAATATTTTAAATTTGTTGAGGTTTACTGATTCAACAAATCAATTTTTTTTAAAATGCTCTAAATGGTAATGAAGTTATCTTCATTTCCCCAAGGAATTTCAGCCACGTCGTTTCTTCCAGGATCATGTTGGGAACACAACACTTCTGAATAGCTTTCACTTATTGAACGCCAGCCATAAAGGTAAGCAATTTTTTAACCCTTGCTTTGCACATGGACTACAAGACACAAAACCCAGCCCATGACTCCCATTGCTTTCCTACCCTGCTCCTTTCCTCTAGTCTACACCCTTCCCGAGGAATTTTGCTGCATTATTTTATTCATGAAAGAATCAAAATAAAAACTAATTGGGTAACTGGACAGTGTAATAGGTAAGATCTTTTCACTTACACTGGTTTCAGGCCCACCCAAGGGTCTGAAGAGAAGGAAACCAGGTGGTCGAACCTAAGTCCCGTGACAGAGATATGCTATATAGCCAAAGCAAAATAAGTGATCCCACAGAATCTGAAACATATCTGTTGACTCTTTGCAAAGAAATGAAAGCTGAAATGAATGGAAATTAAATTATCTCGTTCCCCCAGAGGCAGTCATCTTCCCAGGTCAGAGGTATGAAAAGGAAATATGAGAGTTCCCATTTCATGGCTTGCACCGTAGCTATGACTAGGCAGACAATATCTCCGATTTTTTCTCTCCCACCCCACCATCCTGACTTGGAGCTTCCAAATATTCCTCTTAACAGAACTATTAAAATACAGAAGAGGAAAAAATAATGTATGCAGATTTAAACAAAGCATTACTTGTAGAAATGTGCTGAAACTGAAAATTGTGTGATTTCATATAAAGGAAGAGCATATTGTCACATAACCTTGCTAAAACATATGGTTTGCCTTCATTCTCCAAAATGATAAATAAACACTAGGAGAATAATCATGACATTTTTCAGAAATTGTTGGTGAGAATTGGAAAAGAAGAGACACAGCAAAAGAAAACAGACTGTCAGATTTGCAACTGCAAGCTAGCTGAGAATAGATACTTTCAAAAACAAGCTTATGTTTCAGAAATATTTATGGTAGATGAAAAGCCTAGAGGCATTTAATTAAAAAAAAAAAAAAAAACAGGAAGAAGCACAGTTTCATCATTAAGACCAGCATGAAAATTTCTAAGCTTTAATAAATTCGCAAGTCCTGCCTAGGCCCCTTGCAGTGATTTAATCAGAATTCAAGCTTGGCATTAACAAAGATGGGTTCTACCACATGTGTAATCAGTAAACATACATATAAACCAACAAATGTAACGCAGAAATATTTTAATGGTTGCAATATTTAAAGAAGTTGATTATTTTCTCCAACATTCTGACCAAACTACCTTCCAGATGATCAATAACTTGTCTTGAAAATTTATCCTGTTTCATAAGCATTCAGAAGACAGCATGACACACCAAGTTACTGCTTTAAGCTGTGCAGTTTTAGATCACTGAAATTGCAGAATTAAATATTTTGGCCTATGATAGGGCAGCTATGAATCCATCAATTAATATTGGGGTTTTTTTCATACTAGCCACAAAATAGGTACAAAATCAATGAAAAATACCTACTGAACTGTAGTTACTGATGAAGGATCAGTAGTACAATCTCTTCTGGTTGTCTATACATGCCCTTCAACCAGCTTGCTCTGTAAAGAAATGTGTTTATGTTAAAGATGTTAATGATTAAATCATGTTTGTTTTGCTGACTTGACCCAGGAAGTTTATCCATATAGAATTGACACCAATAATAAGGCAGTGTAAATTGACTGAATTCCTCATCTTTTACCACATTTAAGGAACAACCCAGTATTTAAGCCATTCAGCTCTATTGCATATAAATGCAGGAGTGAGATCTATTTCCTTCCCTTTCTGTTGCTTGAATCTTGCCACCGATCTCAAAAATGCAGGAGTCTCAGAGGTTTCTGTAGTCGCCCTCATTGTTCCTGCTCGGATTGCCACAGAGCAGGACCTACACTCTCTAGCTCTGCTCTGCATGCTCATGTATCTGTACCTTTATTCAAGACAGAAGTTTAGTTTGTTCTTATCCAAGATAATTTCCACTGTGCATGCTGAAACTCTGTTTCTAGTTAGTCCAACACTTGGCCATGTTGTTAAAAGTATGTAAACACATTTTTGCAGGAACTGAATATTAAAGTCTTCTAAGTCAATAGGAAAACAAAAATATGGATATGGTAAAAGAAGCATTTTCCAGGGAAAAGACACATTTTTCAAAGCTTGTTTCCCTGGATCCTTTATGACATGATTTTGATAGAAGCAGTCAAGTGGGATTTGATTTTACTTTTCCTCTCCCTAAGGAGTGTTGGGGTGAGAAGATGGACGTGCTGCCCATAACAGTGAGCTCAGCTGCATGACAAGCTGCAGTAGGTTTGTGATCGTGTATACAAACAGAGCCCGAGTAACCACATCTGTCCTGTCTTTGGGGTCTTCTATGGAGAGGAGCTGATGACAGCTCAAGCAAATACATGTCATTTCACTATGGACAAATCCCTTTGTGGCACACACTTCTGCTACTACAAAACTAACAATAACAAAAATGCTCTATCCAGCAGCAGGATGCCAAGATAAAATAAGTAAGTAAGCTGGCTCCTCCCTCCCCAAACAACCCCAAAATGTGTCCAACAACCACCTAGATCCTCCACTGCTGCAGCTGTGTGGTCATCATGATAGCTGAGCTTATCCATCTTAGCCTGAATTTACTCTCTAGCATGGAATTGTTCATCCCGTGAGACTGGTTTTATGTTCAAAGCATTCTCAAAGCTTTGTTGCCTTTGTGGCACATTTTGTATCCATCAACATCAAGCCACAAGCTCCATTTTTTCCTTGTTAATTATGCTTATGCTGCTCTGCTCTGGCTTTGTTCATTGCAGAGCTTTGATAAATGAGCTTTCTGCCCCCATCGTTCTGAGGACATAGAGACAATTCCCATCCAGTTCAAAATTAAATGATGAAAATAAGGAAATGGTTTGGTTTTTATATTAGAAATTGATGAAGTGTGCAAGGGAGAGAGGGTTGGGAGGGGGGAAAAAAAGGAGAAAAAAAAAACGGGAAAAAAACTCCAGAATTAGCCAGACCTGACCAGCAGCTCTGACTTCCTGGAGCCACTCAGGTCATCCAGCTCTGGATATGTTTCCTGTTATAAAACAACTTTTCACTTGATTTTTGCATCAATGGGCTGGGAACATCAGCCTCAGCAAAAGCCTGATTTTACTGCTCTGCTTAAGGTTAGGCTTAAGCTTAGGTTTAGGGTTGAGAAAACCAGAAAGCCCAGAGCTCCAGGGACACTGCAGCTACAAAAGGCATGCCAAGGGGAGCATGGCACTGCCCCAACATTGCTCCCTCCACACCATGCTCCTTGGCACTACCCACATGCTGGGCACCTCAGCCTAGGAAAATGCTGATTTTACTGCTCAGCTTAGGGTTAGGCTTGAATAACCTATAGAGCCTAGAGCTTCATGGACACTGCAACTGCCAAAGTCTTTGCAGTTTGAAAAATTGTAAAGCTCCTCTTATTTGGATAACTTTTCTTTTGAGTGCACCCTGTCTCCTCTGTTTAATAACTGCACAAGTGCTGCATGAAACTATTGAAGTGCCACAGGACCACTAGGAGATATCCTGGGTTCGTGACCAACTGACCTATTCACATTTAAAATTAACTCTCTCTGCTCAGTACTGTACTTCAAATATTCAAACATTGCAGCTACTCTATACCAGCTCACTTCTACCTCTGTGGAGCTTAACTGAAAAAAGCACAGAAAGCTAAGTCTTGCTGTACAAAGAGTACAGTGTCCTCTCCCTCCAACACCCATGAAGGAGTAAAACAGAAGGGGCTGGTAGGTTAGGGATGAGGGAGGTAAAGAAAGAAAGAAAAAAAAAAACCCAGTCCTAAAAGCACAAGCCCATGACTGCTCAGTCATTTACTAATGACAAGGTCTTTATGAGGATGGCAGCACCTGCTTCTTATAGAGGAAGAAAACTGCATATGGGTTCTAACTAGCAAAATTATTGTGGCCTGCCGAGATTGATTAGATGACAGGAAAGCAAGAACGCCATAAAGAAAAGTGATTTCAAATTGCTTTGCATAACCAGCTAAGATTTCTGGCTTAAGCAGGTATAACATTATGACAAAACATGTTCAAACTGCAGGAGTCACCTGGCCGCTCAGGCCACTCCAGGCTCCAAAGTCAGGTGTAGGGCAGCTCACTTCCAGTCACTACAGTACAGGCTATTCCAGGTCTCTGCTCTCCAGAAGCAGCATTTGTGAAGCTGTATTTTCCTGTGCTCTTTGCCCAGGCCATGCTCAGAACAGAGAGCATCATGAGCAGCAGCAGGCACATCAGAGTGCAGCAGCACAGTACCATGGCTTAAAAGGGAGTGTGTTTCTTTCACTTATTATGTTAATTCACTTCTTTTTGTCTGTTTTCTGTCAAACAAAATATCCTTCACTTTTTACTAATGCATTACAATTAAATGTACCTAGAGGGACATCCAGCTGTGTTTAAGTTCATTTAATTTCCTTGTTCTCAGGAAACTTTGTTAATTTCAGGCGTGGTATAAATAAGGAAACAAACCAGACTTGATTCAGAACAAGACTCTTGGTGCTCCCATGAGCTGTCTCCTTTGTTCTTCTCTTGTTTCTCTCTCTATATCTGATTTTTCCTAAGCTCCCACCAACAGGACGGCACAGCTTTTTTATTTTGCTAACTGCAAGTCACTGTTGCTCTGGGTGAAACAAATGGAGTTTTCCTCTGTACTCTATGTTGCTAAGCACTTTTGCCTGCTGATTCAGACTTGGATACCCATTGCAGACATGGCAGCAATATCTTGTATAAAATAGGTATTTCAGAAATAAATATCCTTGGACAAACTGTGCATTGAAATAAGTACTGTGCAATGTCCCAAGATTAAATGGGCTCACGTGTAGATACACAGCACTTAAAATATGATGCAATTTGCTTTGAAATAACTGAGAGGAAGATGCAGATTTCTGGGGCAATCAGAACTGCTCAAATGTCACTCCTGCCTGACCAGGTCACACAGGCCCTTCCATGAATGCACACCTTGGGCGATGTGGCCACACACAGGCCTTTTCCTTCTAATCAGTCACCAGTGCAGCAATTCGGACTAAAGGTGGTACAGCCATTGTGTGCCACTTAAACACATGCATCAATGTCCTCTGCATACATGGACTTCTCTGACTTTACGCTTCCCATGTCTGACATGTGTTTCCTCTGTTCTCATAAACAACTCCTCTCGCTCTACATTTTAGTCATTGGCATGAGCCATCCATTTGGGATACTCCCATTTCACATCCACTAGTGAGCTCTACTAATCCAACAATTTCTGTTTCCATGTTGGTGCCACTTGACTGTTCAGCCACCAGGAATGAGATTCCTAAATATCTAACATCACAGAAAATTAATTTAGTTAAGCATGCTTATGAAAAAACCAAAACAGACCAAGCTGGTAAGTATGGCATCAGCTCAGCAATTACCCAGTTGCACAGCATATCACAGTTTTCTCCATTAGCTTAGTAGATGTGCCTACCAGATGCCTATACCAGATTTGTATGTATTTGCGTGCACACAAAAAGGATCTTATTTTCTCAGTCCTAAGTTCTCTCACTGGTCTGAAGGAGGCAGGGAAGTAAAGCTGAATAACTCTTTCAAGTAGTTACCTGTCCTAATGTGAAGGTCTTTGAATTCTTTATTTTTAGAGGCAGTGGATAACTCTGATTAAGTCTTATACTTATTTTTTAAAGGTAAACGAATGTATTGATTTTTCAAAGACTTGTTTGGAGGTATGGTGTTTCATCTGAGTTCTGACTTCCCAATAATGGAGAAAACAGTCAACAGAAAACTCAACAGTGTCTTACTGAAATCACTTTCATGCCACTTCAGAGTATAAAACCAGCTAACCCCAGTATGCTAACCTCAGAAACATGGGAAGCCACATCAAAGTCAGGGTATTTTGGTGTCTTTCCTGATGCTTATATCTTCTTTTCATACACTTAACTCAGGAAAAGCCCTGAATTCACCCTATGCCTAAGAAAAGAGAGCGGAAAAAGTTGAAGGCAGGGTTGTTCCAAAATAAAAATAGAGCTTACGAAGTGTGGTGACTTGTGTAACATGCTTTCTGTTTCACTGACATGCAAACCAGGCACATCTGATATTCAGCTGGCTTTTTTTTCACACAAGATAGTGGGATTATATCAAACACACTGTGGCTCACCACAGCAGAAAGGGAGGTGTGCCACATGACTTTCATTTGACCAACATGAATAAACATGTCACTAAAGGCTTTCTTAGGAAACATAGTCTTCTTGAAATAAAAAACATATTTTGAAAGAGAGCCCACAACAGAAGTCATGGAATCTTTGGTCTTTGCGTAACATGGAACGTTTTCTGGGATAATCATCAATGTGCAAGTTCTAAGGACTGCCTGGTTGTTGGCCTTCAAGTAACAATGCACAAGGGTTTCAGATACTCCATGTTTGGCAGCTGTAAAAGGTACCTTGAAATATCAGGGAAACTGAAGTCCAGATACAGTGACTAGCTATTAGTTTTTGTGCTGGCAGTGGCCCAAATTGTGTTCATTTTCCTCACAGGAGCCATCCAGCTGAGGTCAATGTGATGACTCACAGGGACCAGAGTGCACAGGACTTGGCACAAAGTGTCGCAGAAGCGCAGATGTGGAACTACTCTACAGCCTGAGACAAACAGGATTCACAAGGCAAGGAAGGTTTTGAAGTTGTTTCTGCTGACCTGTTCATGCACTGAGACCCAACCAGACAACCACAACTCCCTCACGGTAGAGTTTATTGCTAGTGTGTTATTCATGGTTTCAATAACCTCTGTCTCAAGAACTCACCAGTTCAATGGGACGCACTGTCATTTTTCTGAGTACCTACTGCAAGATAGAGCCAACTCTTAGGCCTTGAAGAGATAATGTAATTAAAGATTCACATTTCCCACAAGAGCACCTTAACATATTAGCATTTCCCTACCCCCACAGTGCAGGAAATTATTTTTCCCAAGACATTATGTGGAATCTCAGATGTTTTTGTTACTCAAGATTAACCTTCCAATGCTATTCCTGATATACCACCCCCCATACCAGAAATGAGATCTTAGAGTTCTTTTAAGTTTTAATTATTTATTTATTTTAACAAGCCAAGTTGTGGAAACATTGAGCAGCTATATTAGTTTCCAGTACACATTTTTTCAAATTCATCACTTTATTCACTTTGAGTAGATACTCTCAGATGTCTCAGATTCTTCTGTAGTACAGGACCTAGATAACTCTGTGAAAATCATCTGAAAAAGTGCAGTTTTATGAATTTTCATTCCATTTGGAATACATCACAGTCAACAAGTTGGAAACTCCACCAGTTTTGACTTGTGGAGTGTTTCTGTGACTTTTCTCTCTCTGAGGGCATATTTGACTCTCCCCAAAGAGAACAGGAATTTCAACCTACAACTCCAGATGGATCACTAGAGGCAAAGGTCACCTGCAGTGTAGCTTACTACATCTGCTACTCCCACGAGTATACACTCTGCTTAAGTACTCTTTCCAGGTTCTTCCTTGATGGTGGTTTTTTTCAGAACATCCTTTCAAGGGAAAACATTATAATCTACTGCTCACTGTGAATTGCACTATCACTTTGGGAGAGAGAATAAAAGAAAACGAAGATGAAGAAAAGAGAATGGGAGGGTGAGAATTTGGCAGAGGCCTGTTAGTGATTTCTACACCATCCAAACTCTGGATATAAAATATAGAAGAACAACCTGGGAGTAGATCGGGGAAGATGGAATATGGAATATTTTGAATGAAGGGAAAGGCTATCAGCTAAAGAAGATTGGGTTGGAAATTAGATCAACCACATTTCTGACATATTCTGATTTAGCACAGAAGTCTTATTTTATTCCATTTGGGACTGCTGTTAAATTTTAGGCATATAGACATAATATTGTCCTTCCCTTAGCAAGGGTGTGATTATCAGCATCAAGATTAACAAAATAAAAATACTTTGGTAGACATTTGAGAATTTCCTTACAACTAGATCAATTCAGTGAAATTTATGGTCTTTTTTTTCCACAGTATTTAAGTTCTAAACCATTTTGGGAAAGAGATTGGTTGCATTGCTGACTTTACACATACATCCTTGAGTTTATTAGTTTGGCCATTAGTTCTTTGCGGTCATAGTGGCAACATGAGCTGGCTTTTACCATTAAGTCACTGACGCTTCAACATTCCACTTTAAAGCAGTAAACACTGGTTCATCTAAGTGAAAACAAATATTTTTTCAGCAATCAAAAATATATATGCTGCTTCAGCAGAAAAAAAACAGGTTTCCAGTTTTCATGCCTGGCTCTTCTAACAGGCCTGTTCTTGGTCTGTTCCTGTACATGTAGCTTCCACAAACAGCTCATGCACAACTCTCTCATACATACATGCACACGTAACATCATCTCACTCTCTTGTTCTTTTGCCTCTCATTTTGCCAAATGAGAGGTGACACAGGCGAAGGCAGTCCTCTCTGGTGTACTTCAAATCCACCTCACCCTGCCCATGGTCTCAGTGGACAGCTTTTATGTAGAAAAAAGCTGTCAGCTCAGGTGAAATGTCCTCAAGTTTTCTCATTAGCACCTGGCAGTATAAGCAGTAATTTCTTCCCATCTCATCCTACAATGGTGCTGCCCTGCTGTCCTGTCTTTATCCCACTGGGACTGCATTCTTATATGGCACAGCCCACCTGATTGATTCAATGTACAGGAAGGGGCTACTTTGCTAATCGAAGTTTAAAGGAGACAAGAGTTCATGCATTAAACATGACTGGAAGTGTTTCTAACTCACCATTTTAAATGTGGATCACAGGTTTTCCACCTTATCTCAGCTTAACAATAGGTTCAGGTGCACAAAATCAGATGGGGAAAATACTTAGAAGCATATTCCTGAAACGAGGAGAATGAATAAAATATTCCCTGTCCACCAAAGATATATCTATACATGTACTCAGATTTTAAATAGATGTTAGCCTAAATTAATTTTAAATAGCAGAGTAAGGAAATAATTTTTTATAAAAAATAGCAGAGTACTATCCCCGCCCAGTCACAGAGAAATTAGGCACCTCCACCAAGAAATAGCTAGCAGAAATTGCTTAAATCTGGCTACATTAAAAGTATCTGAAAAAAATGCTTTGTGTCTATGCAATGTTATCAAGACTGAACTATCAACATTTTCCCATTCATTTACATTACTTGCTGTGGAAGTTAACTATAGCAAACTATTTGCAGTTTGCATTTGCATTGCCTGGGTAACTCCAGGCAAACCTAAGTAGCCCACTTGCTCTGGAATTTCAGAGGATTTCTCAGATGCATGTTGAATGAGCTCTGTACATGCCGAGTTATTTGGAGCTTTGGATCAGTGGGTGTAGCCTGATTACAGGATAATAGAATAAAACACTAACACTAGCATCAGACATCTTGCTTGTTTGATGGTTCAGCTCTTTTCTGCAGCTGTAAAACAACTAAAGTTCATCCCACTAGATTTGTTACAGGCCTCCCACTTGCCATGTGAAGTCTGAGGAAGAGCCTTGAGCTGATCCCGAAGAACACTCTCATAACCTAGCCCTAGGCAAAATTTACGCTGATCCTTCACACTGCAATCAATCCTTGTTTAGTTTTGTAGTCTAAGTCTGACAGCATCTGCCTTCTGTCAGCTACAGAAAGCCATGTGTGACACTGGGCACTGGAAAGCAGACAAGTTTTGTGTTCTCATAGGTTACACCACGTACTTCAAGACATCACAATAGAAGAGACAGATTTGCTTACTGTTAATCAGGGGCAGGATTAAGTTATATTACACCAGAAGTTTAGAGGCCTGATTTAAGCCAGTCACTACGAAACTGTCTCTTAACAACTGACTCAACTCCTACAGGAACAGCGCTTCTATTCAAGTGCTAATGACGACAAAGCATATTTTGAACGTACACGAGAGTCCACCAAAGTGACTCATGCTTTTACTTTTCTGTTTTAGGCTTTTCTGTGAACCTAGGCTTTCCTCAATCTTTCCCGAGTCTATGACAGAAGGGGAGAGCAAAAATTTCTGTCACAATGGCAAGATTATTAGCCATTCAATCGTATCTGCCGAGCTGGGAAAGAGTTCATAAAGAAATAAAGCATTTTGGGAGGTCTGCAGGACCAAAGTCCTCACAGTGACCATGTTAACAGCATGAGTGGTCTTGTGTCAGCTCTTGGGTGATCCTGCTTAGCATTTGCTCTTGCCTCCATTTCTCTAGGAAAGTGGGGTTTTGGTAAGACACCTTGTCAGCTTTGCAAGCTAGTTCAAAAGTAGGGTAGGGAATTTCCAGTCAAGTTCAGTGTGATCAGATCAACTCTGCTTCTTGACATCATTACCTCACACAGACAGTTCTCCCACCACCATGCAGCTTTAGCTCCAATACCTGGCCAACAATATATGGGCATAATACCTCCTTAAGTGATGTTTCCCTTTCTAGTGCAGCCATACTTCTAGCACCTTTTTTTCCGATCCAAAATATGACTGTGTTTGCATTTTTTAATTTGCATGTAAAAAGGCATTATTTCTTCTTCTGCTAACTGCTCTAGCAGCTTGGAAAGGACTTTTTAGCTTGTTTTGTTCTTTTTTTTTTCTTCCAGGCATCTCCATTCTCTAAGACAATTTACAAGAACAATCCCTTGTAAATGTTGCCTCTCATATTTATTGTGCTGTCCTAATTATCACATTCTTTGCAGTATTTCAGGCACCCTGTATACCTTGCCTAGCAGCTACATGCTGTTGCTGACATCAGCATAACTTCCTTGGTGGGAAATGATGCTATTTGGAAATATAAAGCAACAATAATAAAATCAAGGAACAAAATGCAAAAATGCTCCATGACCTCCCTGACAAACTGCTGTAATGGTCTGAAAACTGCAGATGTTTTTCCACTAAGTTTTTACAATGTTTGTTTTGAAATGATTCTTTTTTAAATCATGTTGTTTTCCTGTTGTAATTTCTGCAAAGCAGATGTGACATCTTAGGCTTAAGGGCTTTAAGCAGATTTTAATGGCTCAGTCTTCCTGCTATTCATGCACCACAGAAAATTCTCCTGCAGTGGAATAGGATTCTCTGTGTAAAGAACAAAGAATCACCTGGGAGGAAAGGAGTTGTCCTCACTGCTGGTGATGGGACTTGGCCACTGGATTTAGGGAAAGGGTCCATCAACTGCCTAGTCCCATATGGCTAGTTCTCAGAAACTGGAAGATCACAATGGGCCGTATCAACTGGCCTAACACATCTCTATTTCGAGCAGCCTAAGGTCACTCCTATGCACTCACACTAGTGTTACAGCAAAATTGGGTCTGAGAACATCAGGAACATGGATCACATCCTTGGAAGCATTTACAAGACAATTCTTTCCCCTAAAATTAAAAAAATCCACAGGACAGTTAGGAACAGGACCAAATAGATTATGCTCTTATATAACCAAGTTACAGTCAAAGTAGAGCTGAAGCTTTTTGCCATCATGTGTCCTCAGAACAACTACGAGAAAAGCTATGAATGTCCAGCTGGTGAGAGTGATCAGCAATCATAAATGCCTTGTCTGCCTGCCAGTTAAGCTGCAAATGGTTTCAGTGAAGCACAGAACAAACTTGGGTAGGTTTTTTCCAGTCTACAGTCTTAGGTTTCACTGAAGTCAACAAAACACGCGCTTTTATATCCACAAAACCAGGTGGTTCTTTTGCAGTACTACAGGAAAAATAAAGATGGTTTTTCTCCCTTCTGCATGGCCCTGCTACCCTCTTCATCCTTAAGGCCCTCTTATAGATTCTCACCTTTCAGAATAGTTCTCCCTGGGCAGGGAGTCCTACTTGTGGACTTTTGTGATGAGGACAGGTGTTACTCTAGAGTTAGCCAGAGAGGCTGTGACTCGTACCTAACAGGAAAATCAGCAACAATTACCCGAACCTTCCTGCCATCTCCCTACTCATCCAGGGCCCTTCAGATTGCACAACAGCACCCTGTAAACCCACCTACAATGAGACCCTTACGCATATCAACAGCACTCAATTGCTATGAACTGTTGACTTGCTTGAGTGTTGGGAAATCCCCCATTCACCTACAGTCAGGTCAGGAAACTTCTCTGTTTTCTCTGGAACCTGGATCCCTGGACAAGTAATGACCAAATAATTTTCCGCTGATTCTCAGTCACGTCAGATCTTTTTGGAAAGTCACCTTCCACACTTAATGACTCCCTGCAAGCCTACACATCCACAGGAAATTTATGTATTCAAATTACTGTGCTGCTAGAAGATGAACGAAAAGAACAAGGTAAATACTTCAAAGCTCAGGAGTGTGCTGTGATATCATTTAGGTGAAAGGCAACAGCCATTTAGTGCCAGTCATTCACTCACAAAGTGAAGTACACTTAAAAACACTCATTAATCATTCCCAGCATGCTGTGAATATTGAAACAGATGTTCATTGCAGGACAGATCATGTGGTTCAAGTGTCCCTCAGCCAACTACCTTGGCCTCTCAAGGGGCAGCATGTTGTTTTATAGCACTACCTCAGAGAACCTGGGAGAATGCAGTGAACTTTAACACACATTAAACAGAGCTCCAAAGACAGAGCAACATACCTTATGGAGGCAAAACAAAAGCCAAATAATGATGGACATCTTAGGCCCTCAGGTACTCATCATTAGAGCATCTTACCACATCTGAGATAGTCAATAGTGCAGAAACATTAAAAATGGGGATTTCAGAACTGCCTGGATGATTTAGATGTCCATTAATTTTCAAATATGCTTGAGAGGTCAAATGCTGCCCGTAAATTTCCAGTGATGGTTTAAGAGCTATATAGCTAAGACTAAAAGAAAATTATAGTCATAAGTAGACAGTAGGAACTGAAATAAGAAGTTTACCTAGGGTGGCAGGCAATAAACCCAGAATGAATGCTTATTTCATTTTTCAGTATAAAACAAGGTAGACTTTTTCTCTTTTTACACATGCTGAAAAGGAAGCTGCACACTGTGTAATGGTGAGACTGCCTTCATCAAATCCACTGTTCAACAAAATACTCTCACTGGTGTTACTCTAACTCAAATCTTTGTGTCAGTGTTTTATTTCTTTTGCACCTTTAATCAGAGACAAGACAGCAAGCAGTGTAGTCCCATAAGGCATAAGTAAGGCAGCTCTATAATCAAACTGAGCCCTCCACCTCCCTAAAGATTGTTCTTTCCAAGCTGTTCAGATACTGAATAAATCCAGAATATAATTACCCCTTGTATTCGATCATGTGCCAAAGTTAAACTAACCAAGCATTGTAATATAATTTAGTTCCTTGAACCAGCTAAACTTTCACATTGTTTATCTCTCTGCCATATGTAAAAGGACCACCCAAACAGAATATCAGGTAAAAGTTATTGTCTGTGCTCAGTGAAAAGGAAGGTGCTAGAGGAGAGGCTATAGATGACAGAATAGTAAGGTGCTTTAGTGACACACAAAAGAGTTGGAAGCTTTCTGCTTTGTTCCTGATCATAGCCACTGACAGCTGTAAGAAAAGCAGTCACATAACTTGTTTGGCCTTGACTCAGTACTTTCTTTGTAAATTGGAGGCAACCCCAATGAAATGTATCTGTTGCCTAAAGGCTTTTTGAGCCAGACAAGAAATGCAACACTTTATTAAAATAAAACTAGATTTTAATTTCAGAAAATGGTGAGGGTTTTTTTCCTCAGTGTTAAAGATAAAAAAAGTAGAGCATACTGCTTAGAACAATCACAGAAACTTCATTTGTCTAAAATGTGATATTATAATTTGGTTTAAGGTCAAAAAGAAAAATATTCCATTCACCAGATCTGTTAAATTCACTAAATTTGATATTAAATATCCTTTTATTTTACATCAATGAATAAAGTTTCAAATGAAGAGATGCTATCTGAACCTGGGACTATAACCAGCTACTAAAGATTTTTTCCTTTCCAGATAAACATCAAACTCTGAGACATGTAAAAGTAAGAAAACACTAAATAATCTATTGAGACCAAAAAAGTTACATTCATAGGTACCTTTTTGGAGAGTGTTTTAAAGACCATGTGGGGAACAGCTGATGAATTTAGAAGGATATTTT
Source organism: Oriolus oriolus (assembly GCA_013400235.1). Taxonomy (NCBI): domain Eukaryota; kingdom Metazoa; phylum Chordata; class Aves; order Passeriformes; family Corvidae; genus Oriolus; species Oriolus oriolus. The sequence goes on from VXBT01013573.1 coordinate 397,955, forward strand.
CTTAATGTGGGTCATATTAAGGACTAAGGTTCTTTAAAAAAAAAATAATTGTCAGTGCCCACTAAGCTTAGAATATGGTATTTCCTGTCTGTTTCAGTTCAGATCAGTGTCAGAACCCAATTCTCCTGCATTTTCTTCTCTGAAGTCCTTCCACTGCCGTTGTCTGGAATACAAGGTAAGACAAAGTGTGAAATGGGTTTTCCATATGCAGTGAAAAAGTCATCACCACTATTCAGTTTAAACAAGGAGAGAGACATCATCATTTACTGCTGATAGACAAGGGTGAGCCACAATCTCCCAGCTTCTGATCCTATACAGCACCATCCTCAGACAGGTCACTCACAGAATCATCCTCAAAAGATTCTAAGCACCAAACTTTCAGTGGATTTAAGGGCTCACATCCCAATCCAGAGAAGCACTAAATAATATCATGTGTGTTTCTGGACCAGGATTTCAACTTACATGCTTTCCTTTCAGTCTGTAAAAAATGGACAGAAAGCTGTAATAAAAGCGCAAAAGAAATTCCTACAAGACTGGGAACAGGATTTCCCAAAATCTCATTTAACTGTCTTAAGTGAGATGCCTAAATACCTTCTGTGCAGCTACAGCCTCAGTTTCTTTTTAAGCTTATAGAAACAGAACTTCAAATGTGGCTCAGATGCACCATTAGCTTCTTTCCTGGCCATTCATACCATAGCACTGAAAAATACAATTGTGAAGCTTTCTAGAGATATTTGAACTGTTAGGAAGAGAGCAGAGAACTAAAAGGTAAAAGGTAAAAGGTAATTGTGTGAACCAGTAGCAAAAGTCACTTCTAGAAGAAGGGGGTGGTGGAGTCTCAACTCAGTTCAAGGACCATAGAACACTTGGGACTTGCACATGTCAGCAGATCACACAATTGAAAAGTTGTAAACTGGTGTGACAAAACTGAAGGGGAAGTGAGGAGAATTCACGTATCATTGTGCATAAACAAATGGTTTCAACACATTGGCACTACCAGGTAAGCCTCAGAAAGATCCTATGGATTCTTATGATTTAAACCTTCTAGAGACAAGAGTAAGATGAAAAATAAGATCCAATTGTCAGAACAAGCCTCAGCTCATCTGCCTGAGCACATCCACAGTGGAGAAGACATTTTACCACAGTAAGGAGACATGCCACTAGGACAGTGATGAAGGGATACTGGACTGTGTTAAAGAAGGGGAAAGATTATCCTACACTTTGCAAGCTTTTAAGCTGCTAAAAGCACTTTATAAATTCCTCTGCCACCAGAAGCTACATAAGGAAAACATAAGTTGTTCTATACGAGCCTAAGAGATTTAAAGCTTTCAAGGAAAGCTCAAACTCAGTGCTTATAATACACTTCCAGTAAAAGGAGAGATAAAAAGAGGGAGAGAGATTTTTGTATGAAACAGCCTGTACAACAATCCTCATTTGAAGCCAGCTGTACTCTCTGAAAGGACTTGCTATACTTACACAGGCTGTTTTTCAAATGCCATGCAGCCCAGTTCCAGCTCATGGGATTGTCACTACAATTTTGCATCAATGCATTAATGAAAATGCCAAAAAACAAAATTAACAAGCAACTAAAAAGAAAAAGGCTCACACATATCTTTGCCTGCTTACTTTGTGGTACTCAGCTGAAGCATTTTTAAAACCTACTCAATTTTTAAACCTAATTTCTATACAGCCCCGCCTCAGTTCACTGCACAATCTCGAATATGCCATCAGAGCTGACATATGCATTTCTGAAGAGAATGAATTTGTGGGGAAAAAAAACCAACAAAAAACTCCCCAAAAACACAAATAAAAAATTAGCTAGTTTTTGGGGGTTTCTGCAGAGCAGTTCTAATCTGGCATTTAGTTTGCCTGCATTTTGTCACACAAAAAAAGCCTCAGCTGCTGTCACTGGCTGCATGTAATAAAGAGAGGCTGCATTTTGCTCTGTTTAGATGCAGTTACACCAAGATGCTTTAAGACGCTGTAGAATTTAATGTCAATGTGCCTCTTGGAAACACAATAACACCATAATTAGGGCTGGCAAATCACTTGCTACTCATTAGCTAAGAGAAACAGGAGCAAATTTAAATTGTATTTAAATTGACTGTGTGTTGTGTACTGAAGGTAAGCCAGCTATTCTCACCAGTGGGAGACAAAGTCCACAGACATAAATAAATACCATAAAGATGTTTATTTATGAACAAATGCATGGACTTCAAAACAAAGATACCTCAGAGAACATTGCTGACAGGCACTACATATCCTTCTAACCCTGAAATAATCAAATGCTGAACGCTGTGGCCACACGCTATTTTTAAAAGACAACATTAACCACAATTAACACATGTGTACAGATGCGAATAAAGTTTAAAATTCAAGAAGAAAAGAAAAAATATTTAAGAAGAAAGAAGATGGGTATTCATAAGAGTGAGGGCCCAAAACATTCTTCAGCAAGAATTGAAGGTGACCTGAGACAATATGGCTCTTCAAAACTATGGGAAGTGTGTATAAACAGCAGTAACTAAGTAGCAGTGTTACTAACACATCAGTCTCAATTGTTTTGATATAAACATATTCTTCTTAAATAGTTTGATTTCTGCTTGGAAAATATCTATTTGTGGTGCACAACAAGCTTTTAGACAATGTGTGATTAAAATCAACTTCTAAACTGGAAAATCTTCATTAAGCACACAGAAAAAAATTAAGATGCAAGTAGGTCACCCTTCACTCTTACAAGTTTCTCAAGTTGTCATCCAAACAGCACATAATCAGTGCTGTGTTTCAGAAAACTAGACTCCAAGAGCGACGACATTCAAACATTCAGGAAACTGGCCAAGGCTTGCAAATATGGGATTGATTTCTTGCTCTCACAAGGATTTCCAGTGTATCTTGGCTTACATTACCAAAGGGATTCCAAAAATCTAAAAATCAAACTCAGTAACAAATTTAGCATCAAATATTCATCAAGGAGTAGTTGCTTGACTTGGAAGCATCGAAGACCATCAGCACATATTCTTTCTAGCTTCCAATTAATAAAACAAGAATCTCTCTGGTTTAGAGTACAAAAATAACATTTTATCCTTACCACGGACGGACAACCATCTTCTAGCGGCACCCCAAGGGACACCCTCAGGGTGCCAGGGCAGCAGGCTTCCGTTACCCTCTCCAAATGGTGCTCCCATTCCTGCTCTGCTTCCATATGTCAGGGATAGGACATGCACAGACAGACTTCCTGCACACATGCAACAAAAGTAAACGGTACCTATGCTTAAATTGCAGCTGCCACCCCAGCTCTGCGGGGTCTGTCTTGCACTTTCACACCATTGTCTTTGAGTGAGCAGAAAGGTCCAGGTGAGATGCTCAGGTGCTGCAGGAACTGGGCCACACTACGCAGATGGAAAATATCCCCATCTGGGATATAGCCACAAAAGGAAAGGAGTGGTGAGTCTTGTGCAGCAAGCATTTAAAAACTTTTCTAGGCCATGGTCCAAGGGGAGAACAAACCCTAGGGATTGCAGCATTTTCTAGCAGAGGAAAATCGATCAGTTGTGTAAAAATGTCCTGACAGTTTGGCACACCTGTAGTTAAGGACTTTAGTGAATAACACCACCACACAGTAAAATGTGTTTTCTATTGTGTTGCATGAAGCCAATATTTAGATTAATTTTACTGGACATTTCCACTTCATATCATTACTTTTTTCATCAGAATGGAAGAAAAGTAATAAGATGGATTCCCCTGAGTAACATTTTTCCAGTGTGAAGAATTTGTATAAGGGATCCTGGCCAAGGCACAAATTTCATATAAAATAATCAAATGCAATTTCACCTGCAGCTTTCTACCCTCTCCACCCTCAGCAAGCTGAAGGTAGTCCTGGTTTTCTACTTCCTCCTCCTCTGTCCCATTTGAGGTACTACCATGGCCCATTTTGTTATGAAAACATGTGAGCTCCTCATTTGCTTGATTTTCTTTTATCTATCCTTCATGTCTTGTGAACTGCAAGCTAAACAGAGGGCATAACTCCCTATCACTGCCATATTCCATTTTTACAATTAAAGCACAGAATTAATAAACAAGAAGATAAAGCACTATAACAAAAAAAAAAGATTCTTATCTTCAACTTTTATCTCTTATTTTAGGACTCTCTAGTTTCATTATTGTCTCTCCCTGCTTTATTACCAGAAGGACTGTTGGAGCCTCTGTAGGACAATCAGTAGTCAGAAGACTTTTCCAAAAGAAAATGGCCCTTTCTAACCTTCCTCTGCCTCCTGATAACCACGAAAGATGAACCAATTTTTCTAGGCCATTTTGAAAGTCCTGACATGGATGTGCGAGAGTAGTCAGGGATTCTAGCAAGCTAACAACAGAAGTGCTCGTTAGTAACTCACATTTAGTTTCAGAATCACTAAAAGTTCAAAACAACTAGCTTTTAAAGAAATTATTGTTTAGTTATCAATTGCACATATACCATGTGATGAACAGGATATTGATTTTTTTTCCTTTTTTCCTGACTAGGCCAAATCCAGACATATTTTGTATGCCTTCCCATATGCCTGGACTCCTTTTGATGCAAAGGAGGGAGGAAGAATTCTACCATGCTCCATTCTAACCCAAACAGGCTTGAAATCAGCCAGCTACATACTGTGGCATGGTGGTTTGAAGGCCTTCCAAAGACATGCAGTTTAGACATACATTTAGCACTATAGAAGTATAATTTCACTGAGGAGGAAACTCTACAGCCTTAGTCAGATATTCAGGAGTGGCTATGGATGCTATAGGTACAGTTCTTCCTCAGCTGTTTGTGCAGAGAGGTGAAAAGGCATAGGTAAAAGCTGATAAAATTATCAACTCAGCGCTTTGACTTTCCAGCTGAAGTGCTGCTGGGAGTTCCTCACTTACACAATCAATTCCTGCCAGTTTTAACCAACAAAGTTCTGTCCTTTAAGACAAGATGGGTTAATTTTTCCTCATAAAATGGTAATACAACCTTGTGCAAAATAACAGTATTATATCTTGAAACAATACAATATATTTAGAATAGGTTTCAATAAGAGAACATACAGTTACTACAGGTAATTGAAACTGCCCTGCTTTAACATATGCTAAAATTTTGTGCATCTCCCTCTCAGTCCAGTATTAGCCACAAGTGAAGACAGAATACCAGTGCTCCTGTGTGACAACTTTCAACAGCAGAAAAAAGAAATTAGTCATACTTCTGTACATATACAAATCATTAAGATTTTTACTTGCACTTTATACTTATTAATCAATCACAAACAGTCCCAACAAAAGCCATGATCAGGAACAGAATTCTCACACTTGAAAAAGAAGTTTCTCCTTTGAGCTATCAGCAACTCAAGGACATATCAGGAAGTGGTTATTTAAAGAGTTTTCTGATCTCTACCAAGAACTTTGCTGCTAAATGAAAAAGAATGTACAAGCACAAAAGCAGCAGTGCTTTGTGTTACGGTTACTGAGGAAGAACAGACTTTCCTATTCCTCCCTTTTCAGTGAAGCATCTTCTACACTATGTGCAGTCCAGGAACATCTCTGGCACTGACATTTTAATGATTCTATCCCACAAATTATTCCCTTAACCGATTAACCTTATTGTTGCAACACGATACTAGTCTAATTTCACTTCTAATTTGGCAGAAGTTTTCTGTCTGCCAAGACCACTCGCTACTTTGAAGCACTGTTTGAAACTCAGCTCCAACTATACAAAGAGGGTTCTTAAAATAGCCCATGAACTGTGTGAGTTAATGCCAGAATGAAATCAGATATTTTCCTGTGCTCTTCCAGCTACTGCATTTGATCTCTCCTGAGAAGAACCCAAAATCTGTATTTATGTTTACTAAACTTCATATAATGCTTAGCTATAGAGAGGTGAGCTTGATGGATGTATGTATCTGTGCTAATAGATACATACATCCATCTGAATTCATGGAGCACAAGAATTCATAGAGCACAAGATTATGAGCACTCATTCATGGGAATGTTCCTTTTATGAATTGCTGACCAGGGGATTCTCTCTCAGGACAGAATGCTGCTTAACGGGAGGAAGCAACAAATATGAATGAGATAAAATCAGTGATTTAAAGCACAGCATCCACAGCCGCACAGAGAATATCTACAAAGAGCAGCTCCTCTTGGAAAGAGATGCTGGATGATTCTCTGCTGTTGTAACTGTAGGTGTGTCAGCTGTTATGCCAGCAGGGAGCTAGCACAGGATCCTTTCAGCTGTGTAATCCCACAGGGAACAAAAAAAATTAATCCTTTTTAGCTAAATTATATCAGAAACCTTTTTTCATTTGGCTGGGTTTTTTTAAACTGGAAGTGTTCTGAAGCCAAGGATTTGGTAAGAAACTGGAATTTACTATATATTAATTCACATTTTACTCAAGTAGTCTAAAGTCTATGTTTCAATGACGTTTAGATGAACAAAGCGCTAGTAGGGTACATTTTCAGTGAGTTACTAGCATTTGGTAACGCTGAAGGATGAATAAATAAAATGTAAGCAGAGATATGCCTGATGAGAAAAGGGTGATTTATGAGCAGTAGGTAGACGCTAGTCACAATGTTTTAAAGAACTCATGCAACCACAAAAAGGATTCAGAAAATATGAATTTTTGAAAGATGCAACATCTGGTAGAATTTTCTGAAGCCACAAGGCCCTCCTAACCTCTAGAATAATCTGTAGAACAAATAATGCCAAAACTATAAAATCTGGGGAAAATATTTATTTAAAAGAAAAAAATAACTCTACACGAAGACGTGAGTTCAGCTATTCAAAATCTTCGTTATTAGATGTTAAGTTGGAACAACTTTTATTTCTTCAGATCAAAACTTCTGGAATTGTCCTGAACATACATTTTTGGTAGATGGCAATACTCTATCACCACATCATTACACTACTAAATTAAAATGAGCTGTATAATGTCAAGTTTCAGTTAACTACTTTACCAAAACTTTGCAAAGCTACCTTTTAAACTAATGGAGAATCACTTCTGGGTCTTCACTTGAACCCTTTCTGCTTTTTCAATTCTCAAAAGATTTAAGAAAGGGGGCTTTGGGGTAGAGTTTGGAGGTAAAACTAACAGTGATGCAGTATTGCATTTTGTCCCAGCTAGGAATGATGCCTGGTGAACCTTTCAGCAATATAGGAATATTGGCAAAAGTCTTCACTATCCCCTGAGAATGTCATCTGGATTACATCCTCTCTAGCAGTGGGATCAAACCACTTGTAAAGAAAGAGATCCCTTTTCATTAGTTTTTAATTATTTATTTAAAGAAAACAACTGTAAAACTAACCCCATTAAAAAAAAAAACCAGAAACATTTGTGTGGATTTCTCAACACCCAGCCTGAACTTTACAAGCTCTTCAGAAGGAGTAACTGTTTGGTTTGTATTTTCAGTGTGTTGCAAGAGTCTCACTTATCCATGGATCTGATCATGACATTCCTGTGGGGCAAAATTACTAAATGGTGACAACACTGATAATTCTGCAAGTATGAGGATGAGAATAGGGGATCCAACACCTATGGACAGAAATCTATAATCCCCTCACCTCCAAAAAAGTTATTTTGTTAAACCTACTGAGAAAGGGTCTTAACTGTAGTCAATAACTGCCCACTACAAGAATTTTGAAGACAGATGCTAAATCTAGTAAGTAAATCACTACACTCTGTATTTCTTCAACACTGACCCTTTAACAGCATCAAGAGAAAAGTTTGGGGTTTTTTCACCTCTGAAACTCCAACTGAAAAGCGATGATTTTGACTGCAGTTTAAGCACACCTTTGAGCAGGATTTGGGATGTCTATAACCATGGAAGACAGAAGTTTATTGCTCCAGCTCTGATCTTAATGTTGGCTTTCACAGGGGCCTGCGGGAGATCCTCTGACAGCAAGCAGGTTTGAAAGCAGCTGTGATTACAGCCACTCTGAGGCTGCCAAATCCTGCATGTGGGGTGAGACAATGCACCATTCAAATTTTCAGCATGTTTTCTTCCAGCAGAGATTTTACATTTTGATAAACAAAGAGCACAGGATTAAGACACCACACAGAAGGAGCATGGGGGAAGGAAGGAAATAAAGAGAAAAAGCAACCCGTTGTTGTTTTAGCAGCAGCAAGGTATGAACCAAAGACACATACACTGAACAGCCATATGAAATAATACAAGGCATTTCAGGTACACAAAACAGACCAGTTTTGGCGATGGCTGGGAATCTAAAAGTAATATGAGTATCCAAATTTGCTGAGTATTTTAACCTGAGTTTTACAGCAAACTTCTCAGAGGGGCTCAAAAGCTCCCTCTTTCCAAACTGATTTTTCTCATCACTGCCTTCTCTAGTAGCCAGGTCACAGCACAACTCTCCACCAGCACACCATTCACACCAACTAGTGCTTTGGAAGAAGTACATCATCTCACACTAGGACCATCTGCTCAACAATCTGTCCAGATCTCACACACATCACTTAAAACAGAGCCATGGGGGCACTCTGAAATAAGCTGAGCTCTTTGCTGTCCACAGAGACAGCTGTAAACTACATTTGGCACAGTTCTCTGAATATATGCAAACCATCTTCCCCACTTCTCTAGACTGGATCCTGACATTTGATTAATTCATAACACAAATGCTCTTTATTAATCATTCTCTAATTATTTTACAGTCATCACATATCTGTGTGTCAGGTGATGCAACATTTTCTTAAGAGATCCTCGTGGACTTAATCCAAAATAATAATAATCATGAAATAATAAAAAATTATTACTCTTGTTTGAGCACATTCAGTTTACTCTTACTGAGGAAAACACTTTACATCAGTGTGGATGAGTTAACAGAGTGTGTTTAAATAGAAGGATAGTGTTTTTGATTTGCTGCTAATTTACCAAGATTGCATTTTTCTTGTCAAAGGATGTTGATTTAGTTTGGAAATCCTGAAGAAGTATTGCATACACACAGTGTTACAAGAACTACAAACTGGCCTGGGTTGTTTTGTATTATTTTAATTTACCTTAAAATTCTGGAGAAATTAGTTGCAAGGATGAATACTACTAAGATAAGGCATGAATCTAAAGAATCTGCTCTAAAAATTAAATTTCTGCATCCTAAGTCCGTGTCAGACTCCTTAAATCTTTTACTTCATTCTCAGATGTTAGCTGCCCATCAGTCTGTATTACCGAAACAATTGTATTTTAAGTCCTATACAGGTATGGCAAAAGCAGAAATGAAGAAGACATGTCTCACTCAGTTCCATCAAGGGCTGCTTTGGATGAAAATCTTTGGCCAAAACCTGAACTCTACTCTGTCTGCCCATGCTCACATGTATTAGGCTTTGTACAGCTGACTACATTTTTACCTTAATACTATTTATCGTATCTTTGCTATAAATTTAGAATTACAAATAAAATGGATAAGATCACTTAACTCAGACAGAAAGCTCATTGCTACTCATTGCATCTCTCAGTACCAACCCCACTGTCAGTATAATACTGTAATTCAGTATGATCTCACGTAAGGGAACTGGAGGCTGCATTCAAGATGTGATATGTATAGTTGTTTCAAATTATCATATGCTGTTTCTCAAACAATGACAATAGAGTGTGACCTGCAAATTAAAAAAGCTGTATTATAAATGCAACACACTTTAAATAAAAATAAAATACCAAAGCCAGGTTTAACCATGTTACTTAGATATGTCTTTATTACACTATTCATCTGGAACAATAAGGAACACAGACAGCCTTTTGTTTTCTACTATTTGTTTGGCAATATCCTTCATTCTTTTACCTTAGTCATGAATGTTTTTGACAACAGATACTTGGCTGAGAAACTGAAATTCAAATTGTAAGTACTACTGTAAGAGGTAACAGACAGCATCTTAATATTCCAACAAGAGGATTCCAGCATTACAGTGAAATAGTAGACCTGCCTCTGAGATCACTTCTCATCCTTTGTGCTGGTCTCTGTTTCAGGACCACTCACTCCTATGTGAAGCCAAATTAGAATCATAAAATCATTTAGATTGGAAAAACCTTCAAGATCATCAAGTACAACCATTAACTGAGCACTGCCAAGTCCACCAAACCCTGTCCCTAAGTGCCGCCTCTACACATCTTTTAAATACATCCAGGGATGGTGACTCCACCACTTCCCTGGGCAGCCTCTTCCAATGTCTGTTCCCATTTTGGAAAGAAATTTTTCCTAGTATCCAGACTAAACAATCCCTAGTTCAATTTGAGGCAATTTCCGTTCATTCTGTCACTTGTTATTTGGGGAAAGAGGCCGGCCCCCACCTGGCTACAGCCTCCTCTCAGGCAGTTGCAGAGAGTGACAAGGTCTCCCCTGAGCCTCCTTTTCTCCAGGCTAGACATCCTCAGCTCCTTCAGCCACTCCTCACCAGACCTGTGCTCCAGACCCCTCAGCAGCTCTGTTTCCCTTCTCTGGACACACTCCAGCACCTCCATGTCCTTCTTGGAGTGAGGGGCCCAGAACTGGACACAGTGCTTGAGTTGTGGCCTCACCAGTGCCGAGTACAGGGGGACAATCACTGCCCTGGTCCTGCTGAACACAGGCCAGGATGCCCTGGGCATTGGCTGCTACTGCAATTCTCTATAGATGAAACAGAACTGTAAACTTTACTGTCTGTAAAATAAAACCAGCAGAGATCTTGGTCCTTTGTCTTTCAGTATAATGGAAGTATCCATTTAAGTTACCAGGACAGACCTTACTTTTCCTCTGCCACTGAAAGACTGCACTCTGCTTGGTGGTTAGGTTGCTAACACCCATTTTAGGACATACATGTACAAAAGTGAAAAAGAAACTAGAGGAATCATAGATCAGGTTTCTAAAGTTGCCAAATAAAGTTGTATTTTCTACTTGATGTGAAAGCAAAAAGAACAAAACACTCATCCACCTTATATTCCAAATAATAATTCTGCTAGTCAAATGACTGCCTTTCTTCTCATTTCACTTCCAAAGTTGTTCCCAGAATGCATCCTGTTGCACAAAAGCAAGCGAATAGATTTTGTAACAATTGCCACTGATAGTCAAGGAGCTGCTTCTTGCCATTTTAAGAATGTCAGTTCTCCAGTGTTGGCAAGCAATTTTAAAAATGTAGTTAAAACATCAACATTTTTGTCACTGAAGCAATCAGATCTAAGTACACAAAAAATCCCAAAATTTCTATGATGTGACAGGAGTGATTTTCAGAAGCCCTGAACTCTCAAAAGATGTGTTGAATTCTGGGACAGACATAGTGACGCCTTTGTCTGTGCTTCCCCCTTCAGGCAAGTTGTGAATAAACCTTTCTAAGCACTTTTCATGACTAGCCCAGGTTTACCAATGGCCAAAAAAAGTCTCTGATGTGCGAGTGCCCAACGCCATCCCAAGATTAGGCGGCTATATAATAAATTCAAAGTCATAACTACTGCCCACTGATGAGTAACTTTGTCAGCAAAACCCTGGTGGAGGCAGCCATCACAGCAACATACACCTGAAAGAAGCCCTTGAAGGGGTACTAAAGCATTTGTTTAATACTCATTTCATGGCAATCCTCACTTTTTCACGTTGCAAGATGCATTACAGGTCATTGCTATTCTCTCTTTAATATTTAGGTTGTCTTACAATCTCTATTCACTGCAAGATTTTCTAGTGAGGTATCCAGTTACTCTTAAGATCTAATTACAAGGTATGCACACTATACAGAAAAGCCACATAACTTTTATTTATTCCTTGCTGTAATCTGAGAATGAAAATGCTCTAATTCTTCCTAGACATCACGGGGGTGTAATACCTGCTTCAGAAATTTAAAAACCCCAAATAGGTCAATTCAAAACAATAGAGCCACAATCAACACTTTCATAACAACTTTGTTTGAACTTTGCAGTTATTCCTGACATATTTAGCTCACTTTTCACTTGCTGTATAGTGCATACTGCTGTTTCAGGCTGTCATGCTGTGCTGGCTCTCTGAGTATTATATATATTGTATACTGCCAGCGATGAACTCATGCTAAGATTGTGAAATACATCAAAGCAAGGACATCCAAAGTTTCTTCAGGCATTCTCGTCTGATTTCCTCCTTCTCTGCTTTATCTGCAGTTTATGTTGCACTAGACTGAAGCATGAGCCTGAGATTCTGGTAATCCATCAAAAGAACAAGATGCAGACTTTAAAGACATTTTTCAGAACTACTGTTAGTGGGTGAACCTCAAAGGCATTACTGAAAAGACCCAGTATATTTGCTAAACCTCAAGTCTTTGTGACAGTCTTTTTGGAATCAGCTGGCATCTCCCTTTTTCTTCTCCCAAGTAATATGAAATAGTTCATGCTTTTGGAAAACAAAATGTAGTTTTAGTGGTCATTTTGTTTGGTTGGTTGTTCTGGGGTTTTTTCAAACTCAGATGAAACTCCTAGTGGCTACGTCTCCCTTGTTTAACATTACTTGCAACAAACATTTCTTGGGAAATTTGGATATGAGTAGCTACAGTAGTTTTAAGAATTGGCAACAGCATTTAGGTTACTACCTCACCTTTTTTCACTCACAGATAATATGCTGCTAAACCAGATCTTTTGGTCCTACCACTAAACAGCCTAAATGAGCTGTGGTTGACACTGTTTACCCACCACAATTAAACTCTATATTAATTTTTAAACCTGTCTCATTGTCAACATAAAGAAAAAATATTATTCCCAGTGATGAGGTTTGGGGGGTTTTTTTTATAGTAAACATTTAAGCTGAGACCAAGTTGCTTTAATTGCATCATAAATCTCATTGATTTTTCTGATTAAGAGCTTGTGTTAGCATCAGAGGAAGATGAGAGGTCACAGAGATCTTGTATTTATGGTAGAGTTCATCTATGTGCTCCTACTTGACCAGTTTGCTGAAACAGTGTTGGTCATTCTCTTTATTTCTACAGTAACCTCAAACATCTCCTTCACAGGCTGTTATCATTTTCTTCTAGGAGCTAGTCTTTCTGTCAAGAAATCCCACTTGTGGCTGGGACGCAGCCGATGCAAATGAACGGGGATCAGCACTGAAGCTTTGACCATTCCAGTTTTGATCACACTATTGTCACAATCAAGGCTTTGTCCAAAGCACAAGAAATGACATGAAGAGTTTGCTAGTGGCAATGACCAAGAATTTGGTGGAAGTTCAGGAATTATTCACGTCATATAGCAATACAACACTCTTCTGGCTTTTAGACAGATCAAGCAGTAACTCACTATTCCACTGTAGCTCATAAGACTGCCGTAAAAGAAAACTATACTGCAAGAGCTCATGCATTTGCTCTTTTGAGGTTTTCAGATGAAAGAGACATTAAAATACTAAGCTATATCTGTACTTATGCTGTGCTCTTGCAAACTGATTCCAATGCCAACCTAGCTAAATGACCACTAGCTATATGGGATGATGCTTTCCACAGCCTGCAACTTCCCTGTTTAGTTTGCTTCCCTAAATGTTGGCTCATCAGCTAATAGAGCTTTGCTGAGCCAACAAACATTAGTTAAATCCATCTCTCTTAATAGAAGAAATAAAATTAAACTGAAAAGCATTTTTTAGTCTAATAAAAATCCAATTAATCTATTCACTATGAAACCATCATTTAACATCAGCTAACAGAAAAAGTTTACAGACAAATTCTCCTCAGAAGACACTGGCAGACAGCCTATGGTTTCCATGCTAAGGACACACCCTACAATACTCTTCCATTGCTTTAAAAAAATATATACATATGAAGTTACTTAAGATATTTCAGGTTATCAGCTATACTGGTGAGACAATTTTATACTGCAGCTGGCATAGTTTAAAGGCTATTTTTTATTTGAAATTCAATGACTTGAAAGAGCACAACAGTGGCCAGACTTTGATTCACTAATCACTCATCAAATTTAAGAATGACCAGACTCTTTTCCTTCCAATTACATAAAATTTTTCAGGAAGTCAACTTTTTTTCAGCTGGATGCATGTACATTTCTGGGGGTGAGATTTGGCTGCTTCAGTTATGCCACAAATAAAATACAAAAGAAAGAAGGGTGTACGGGTTTGGGGATTCCTCCCCGCCTCTAAATTCTTACTAAACAAATGTGATCTGTGGTCTTTATAAAGAGATGGAGTTGGTGGAACTGTTACCCACATTCCCATTAGGACAGACTAAAACTTCTGCTAATGCATTTTTGTCTGCCAGGACTTTCAATGTACCACATATGAAACCCCAAAGTGCTCTGGAGCCAGTCTAGCCAGCAAGCAAATCACAGTTCCCCCTCCTATGTGTCTTGTTCATGGCAGCTCTGTAATTCTCAGTCTCACATTGGATTCATGAGGCTGTCACAGTCCTGTTCTACTTCCCAGCTGTATAGACCCCTGCTCTTTAGTGAAGCCAAAATTTCCCCAAATCCTCACTCTCCCATGTTCAGCAAGTGACAGCATCGATACTCTGTAGTAAGAGGGGATTGATCTTTTGTTTGCCTTCCAAGAGTAACATTGTACTTCAGCCATTCTTAAGGCATTTCTCAACATGCCCTAATTTATCATATTATTTTCTGATTGTTTTCCTAATTTCGTATAAAAAGCCAACATTCTGTTTTTATTATGCAATACAAACAAAGGCGTGGGCATTTCAGAAGAGCATGGGGGTGGTGGCGGTTTCGGGTTTTTTTACTTTCTTCTCCTTCACTCCCACCAACTTTTTAAAATACGATAACTAGACAAATATCTTAAAAATTCTCCTGTGTATTCAGAAATTTAAAAAAAAAAATCTAAGCCTTAATAGAATACTTAAAAATAAAGTGGAAGAAAGGAAAACCAAAAATTATTTCCACAATTACAACTTTACTGGATTCATGTAGCTAGCAAACAAAAAAAAAAAATAGATGTCCGCATTTTGATAGCATTTCCACTTCACTTGGTGGGCATCACATGCTGTACCCTGTAGCAATATAAAGTGTGAAGCTCATTTTATACAGTTTAGTCCTCTATATGCATAGAACAGGTCACAGGATATTGTGTAACATTATATATATATATATAAGTATATAGAATAACTAGTATTTCACTATTCACCTACATTCTGATCCTAGGCTTGTATCCAGATTAATTAAGCCCTTATTTATTTTTTATTCAGTGCAAGCCTGTCTCATGATCAATTTTGGTGAGTAACACTGTATTCAAATGAAAACTTTAATTATATTAGTTAAGATACAGAGAATCCCATAACCATTAGCCTTAGAAAAATTAAGGTAAAATAGAAACACAAAAACAAATAGTAGGGTGAAAAAGCTTCTAAATAAGTTCCATCACCTCAGTGTGATATTACTTTAGCAGGGTTACTCCTGATCAAGAGCTGTTCATGGAAAACTGACAAAAAGAGTTACTGTTGAAAGTAGCACTGAAGACACCAGTCAAATAGATCTTGCATCTAAACTCTTCTTGTTCTTCATCTAGAAAGCTTCAGAGCACTCCCCAAGATTATCTGGACTTTATTCATGTTTAGTCAGGTCTAGACTATACAGACAATACTTCTGACGTTTTGGTGGTGGACATGGGGACTTTTTAACCAGCAAGCAGCAGCAATCCTTTACAGCCAGTTACAGTCGGGAGAGGGCAGTGGACTAAAAGTGCAAGTCACAGTTCAGCTGGGGGAGTTAGAGCAGGGACTCCATCCCTCAAGCAAGCTGGCTCTCTTCTTACAAGGAAAGAGTTGTACAGGTCCTGGAGTGAGCAGGTCCACTGCAAAATCTCTGGGGTCTTGGTGGACAGAAGTCTAAACATTTGTGACTGGTGACCTGGCAACAACGAAGGCTAACAGCACATGTGGCTGTACCAACCAGAGCACCACCAATTTTCTAAGGAAATTATTAAGCTTCCTTAATTAAGGAACTTCAGATTGTCTCTGAATCCATTGTTGGGCAGCATCCCAACAAAGGCCCTTTCCAACCTGAATGATTTATATTAATGTCACCAGATTGTCAGGATCATGATGGTAATTACAGAGATCACTTCTACCAGTGCAGCATCACCCAAAATAAAAAGCATCTGCTTCTGCAAACTATTATGTCCAGAAAGTTTCACGTCCAAGATTTAGCACTACTTGGCCCTATCTTGCTTTGAGATCAGACAAGATCTCTTTATTATCATTAGGTATGTTTCTGAAGAATAGCACCTATCACACTAGCCAAGTCAATCGGTCTTAACGAAATCCATGCCAGCATATTTGAAAGATTACATGTACGAATCATTCCTTTAAAGCAATTACTGTGATGTTTTTATTGGAAAACTCTTGCATTCCTCAGATTCTCTGTTCTGTTCCTTGCAACAAGACCTACAATCACGGAACATTGTTTCTTTTGTTTCACATCACCAAAATGAGTACAATCGACTGAGTGAGATTTCAAGACAGTTATGAAGAGTCAAGCCAGATTTTCTTGTGAAAGGAAACAATCACCATGTTTGTCATACTTCTGATGGAAGGGGAAAAAATGAAAAAAGAAAAAGGAAAAAGAAAAGAAAGGAAAAGAAAAGAGAAAGAAAAGAAAGGAAAAGAGAAAAGAAAAGAAAAGAAAAGAAAAGAAAAGAAAAGAAAAGAAAAGAAAAGAAAAGAAAAGAAAAGAAAAGAAAAGAAAAGAAAAGAAAAGAAAAGAAAAAAGGAAGTTACCACCCCTGTAGTAATGCTTTTCCTAAAACCTACAGCTGAGCTGGGGAGAAAGTTATTCACTATATTACTATATTAAACCATTGATTTATATTGTCTAAACATACACATTCAACTAAAACAATCTATTCAACCACCATTCACCACCAAATGATACGTGATACAACCATACCGAACCATACGTGATACAGCTCTATCTATGCCAGGGCTGCTGCAGGAACAGTAACATCCCTGCCCCTGGCGGGATGGGGAGGGGGCAGAACAAAGAGAAAAAATGGCATTCAAATATTCAATAGCAGTTAAAAAATTAGTTAAGTGAGATTAGTACATTCCAGGCAATAGATTAAAATTACTTCATATTTCAGGCATCTCAGAAAGTTTAAAGGCTTTCAATAGGTAACCGTTACTTTAAGGAAGCACCACATGGGATCACTTATTATGAAATCAGACTTCGAATTAAACACATGGAAAAGAGAAACACTTTGGTAATTTACTCTACGCCTACCTCTAAAACTCCTTGTTTCATCTTCCGCGCTGCCTGCTCAGTTCTGTGTCAAATTGTCTCCTAAAGTGCTCCTAAGTCCTGCCTGTCTCTTGTTACTGCACAAGCGTGTGCCAGGCAGCAAGCCAGCCAGAGGCATGTGTCCTGATGGCTAACTGATAGCAGCTGATTCCCTGCCTCCCGGAGTTAGTGTGATCCGCCGAGGCAGCTGAACCACACTTCACCTCCACACGTTAATCCTGAGCATACCTGCATTACACCAGTTGCAAGCACTGGCCTTCAAGCTCGTGCAACTTCATCCAGAATAAAGACCATTTCAATAGCTGGACTAAATGACTCCGGCCTCAGATTTTCCATACAAGCTTCCATTTTTCCTTAAAGTTGGTGACGCTCTCTTTTCTTTGGGAGAAGGAGCAAAAAAATGCCAGTACTTATGGGGTTGGCCTGTTTGCATAAACTCAAAATGAAGTGAATACAAGAGTTAAGAAGTAGAGTACTTCAATCATTTCACATTCATACGTGTCGTTCTAAGATCAGCATAAATAGACAAGGAGTAATTCTTTGAAAAGCACCAACTTTCATGCACACTGGTAGAGGTTCCTTTTTGATTTTGAGCTGCATCACTGCCATCACCCGAGATGTCCGTGGTGAACAGTGAGGACTATAGTGGCAGACATTAATTGCTTTCCTCTAAGAATTCAACTGCGGCATCACTGCCTTTCTCTTCCCTACACATCAGCAGATACAAAACCCACTGCAGAATTTCACATACCTGTAAACACCAAGTACCTCCAGGACTGTATTCGTGCCTGTGTTACTAAAGCTCAGGGAGAGGCATTTAGCTATATTGGGAAGATATTCCGACATATATTCATATTCTGACAGTCCACATACCAAAACATATGTATGACTTAAAGCCATGCAGCACATACAACTTACCTCAGAGTGGTGTGGAGTTTGAAAAACAAACCACAATTCCTCATGCAGAACTAAACCTGTCTCTCTGCCAGGGTTCAGTTCAATATTATGGCAGCCAGGTCCTCACGTAGATTGGCCTTTCAAGAAAGAAGCAGTGAGGCTCATGCTTTTCTCTCCTCCAGCTTTCCCCTAGAACTGTGGGCACGTGTACGCTGGATCCATATCCAAATGACATCCATCTCTCCATAACAGCCCAACTGAAAACTGAGTTGTTGACTGCTTCCCCAGAAAGCTCACAAGTTAGAACAAATCTCTAGAGACTGGCTATTTGGTAGCAATGAGAGAGTGGATGAATTTCTTAGACATGCACAGAAACAGCTTCATTGAAACTCTCCCAAGCCCAGACCAAAAAAATCTTTTCTAATCAGATTTAGAGCCTCAGATGCTCCTGAAATGGGAGTGAGCCCTCTAAATTTCAATTCATCCAACAGAGGAGCAAAAGGGCACTGACATATTAAGATAAACAGGCAACAAGTCTCCTCCACAGGCAACAAGTACCATAAAATACCAAAATAGCTATGGGGATCCACATCCTTTTGTACACCTATAAGCAGAAAACAGGATTTCATCCACATATCCTCCATGGAACTTATGAAGCACCACCACTTGTCTACTATGCCAGTGTATCTTCTCTTCTGCCCCAGCTTGCACCTTTCTGTACCTTAATAATTAATTTCCACACCCCAGCAGCAACTTGGCTTCAGCACGCAGCCACTCACCTCCATTATTCAATGCAGAAAACCAGAGGCTGCTGCTCATCAGAGGTCAGCTTCTCTTTCAGTTTTGCAATGTAAAAGAATTCAAATAACTAACTGTACATCAAATGCTACTGTAGCTCTTTAGAGAAAAACCAGCCTACACTGAGCAGATCCATGCTCACCCGCACACATCCTCAAAAAAGGGTGCAAAACCTTCCCATGGCATGCCAGCAGCAACCCCGTTTGGATTCCATCACCTGTGTAACACAGGTGGTAAGGATCAAAGCCTACATCACCACTCAGCCACATTCTTGCTGGCTTAAAAAGATAACAGCATCATATCTACCATGCTTTACAGCTGCCATAAATGCCTCTGTGCATGTCTCAAAACAAACCACATATTTTCTTTTTATTGTTTTACTTGTAAGAATATTAGAAAAAACTTTTATTTCAAAAGAGAAGAGAGGGGGACTTCCCTCACAGATCTCTAAATTCTAACACCTTTCCTTGAAACCTCTCGGTGAGTAATCTAAAGAAAAACATCACAAGAAGGCTATAGATTTCCTTTTAGGCATTAGGTTCCTTTCTCTGGCAAAGAAATGTTCTTTTCTATTGTCTCTCCACTGCTCAGTCTTACAGATTTGTGCAAGAGAGCAAAGCTATTTAGTCCTCTTCTTCTTGCACTCTAATTCCTAATTCAACTTAGTCTAAGCCACTTTTCTTATACTCTTCCCTACTTTCTGATGCAGAAAACTATGGCCGAGTAAGAATCTGACAATTCCTTAAAATGCATATTTAGTTGGCAGTGATGCTTTTAACAACAGGGTGAAGATACCATGTTATAATATTCTTTGCTGCTGTATGATGAGTGTGAAAACTCTGCCAAAGCAGCAGCACTGGAGAAGGGTGTGAGTGCCATGGAGCAGCATGTGCCCATGTCCCTCTGTTCCCGTTAGACAGGCTGGACACTTCTCCTTGCTTACATTTGTTAAGCTTGATGGATTTCTTGCTGGAAATTGTCTCCTGGAGTGAGTGAGAAGGGGCATCTTTAAGATGACTGGGAACAGTCAGTGCTTTACAGCTCCAAAAGAAATGAATACAGTCCATCAGGAGTCAGCAAAGATATTTCCATTGGCAATCAGGAATGCCATTAATAACATTTCTAAAAGTACAAGTAGAATCCCATCTTCATTACCTTAGTAATCCTGGAAGGAAGAGAAGCCAAAAAACTTGTATGTTTAAAATTTTAGTTGCATGTTTTCGTTCATGTTTCACAAGAAACAAATCTGCCTGCCTTTTTCTGTGCAGTATAAGAGCCAAAGCTTTCCCATGCATTCCATTCCAACTTTGTTCTCTATTTTATACCTTCATTAGTATATATATAAGCTTTGTGGTTATATGTGGTTGTACACTACAGTTCATTGCACAGAACTATGCATTCTCACTTTTAAGAATGTCATATGAAAAAGAGGTCATGGATCGGTCTTAAAATAAATTTTATAGTAAGCTGTTCATATAGACACAGCTTGAATATCAGGCATACTTTGCTTTGTCAGCAAAACTTATCTTTGGTAGCAGTTCTGCTTCTTAAAACTGGGTTTCTAGAGTTACCTCTTAGCATCTGCTTCTCTTTTCTTGATATCTATATGCTGATGTCATTAATATATTGATTATATGGTTGTACATTAATTCTGCTGTCCCTCCTTTTTTTTTTTTTTTTTTGAATAAGTTTCTGATATATGGTATGGTAGGAAACATGGTGGAAAGTACCTGTGGTTGGGCTGAGAAACCGTGGTGTTTGGATTGGCTTTGCTTTTATGCAGAGCACCATGGAAAGGCACTCTGGGAAGTGCCTCAGGAGCTGAAGCCTCTCAAGGCCTCTCCTCTTCTTCGTAGACTGAGCTCCTCTTACAATGTTGCTACTTATATAATAGGAACAGGCTGAAGTATAGACACCTATAGAGGGAACAAGGACAGCAGCTAGAATGCAGCAATTCCCAATAGTAATTGTTGGAACAAACCCTTCTGTATTAGCAGTTTGTACATGTTGAAGTTCAGCAAAGATTTCATGCTGACAAGTTTCAGTTTTAATTGATAAGTTATGTATTGCCTTGACTACATTCACAATTATTTTGTCCTTCAACTTCTATGACATTGACTCCTACCTTTCTGTTTTACCTTGTTTCCTCTACTCTTTTCTACTTTCACTGTGTCTTGCTTAACCAATGCCTAATTTGTCAGCAGAGGTCAGGGTCTGCTTGCATCTCCTGTGTGTCCGTTCATTTCATCTGACAAGGATTCCGATAGACGAGTAACCTGTTTCTCACTATCTCATGGCTTGTAGTTCTGAAATGTCACCTTTTATTTAAGCTGAATTGAAATATGAGAAATTACTCTTGCCATGCCTGTGCCACTTCTTTCCAGGATTCATCTCACTCTTGAGGAGTCTCTTTATTTTATGAGCAGAAACAGGAACTTGTTCAGTTACAAGACATTTCTCTACAATCAAATTAAATGCGAGTTTTCTACTACCACCAAATAAAAACCACTTCATAATGAGCTATGTCCATCCCATTCGTGGCTTCCAGTTGCCCCTGAATTATGCTTCAAGCTAATGTATTGACTTTTTCTTTTGTTTAAAGCACTGCACAAAAACAGGATGTCTTAGAAGAACTGGCAGTGAAACCTGTGATCATTAAAAATCCAGTACTACATTTTGCAATATTTTTGATGAATCATTGGATAAATATTTGGCATGAGCATAAATTCTGCAAGCATGAATTGACTTTTCTCACCCTATTTTCTTGTCCCTTGATGCTTTGATCTTGTGTAAAAGGAAGAATGGACAATAAAAACACTTACACAGATATTCTGGTTTCACAGAACATGCTTTTTTAATTTTGACAGTTTTTAATAAGGTTTCTGATTTCTTGAAGAACTGTAAAAAGAGAAACTGTGATTTTCCAGAAAAGAAAATAAAGAATAAAAACAAAAGAAAGATATCCAAAAGAGTTATAAAAGAGATTTGAGGATATTCCAGTTAAAGTTCACAAAAACAAGTATCTCAAGATGTATGTTATGAAATGGATATAGGCTGTATAAAAAATAATAGTACACTGAAAAGAAAGGCTTTTTATCCTGTCATAAAACTACAGTTAGGTAAAAATATCTACAATGAATGCAGAAAGATTTGCTGAGGGTGGGGAGCAAAAATATGAAATACATTAAACAGATGTTAAATAAGATAAACCCAGAAATTAATTTTGAAGTTAGAAAAATGAAAAGACAGCTGAAACTGAGAGGAAAAGCAGTGCGCTGCCTACAAAGGGAAGAACTGTTGTTTATTTTTCTGCTTATATAAGTTTTATTCTTATTTCTCTCTATAGACTGCCAGAATTGTCCCTAGATTTTATTGCTGACTAAGCTATGGAAGAATATATAGCTGTACCAACAACTAAATCATCTGTTGTACACAGGAAGAAAACAACCAAGATGAGAAAAATAAACACTGATACATATGAGAAATGTACGTACGCCTTTTTAAAAACCTGAAACTTCCCTACAGATATTCCCAACTTTCTGATTTCCAAGGAAGTAGCTTTGATGAGAACCAGCAAGGCAGTGATGAAAATGTCGTTTAAGGTTTCCTCAGTTAATTCTTTTCTTACTGAGATACATGAAAAGGCACATTTCCACCAACATCTTATAAGCCACTCACATATCTGTACACTTCTTCCTAACGTGATTTTATATAGTCATTAGAGTCTTGGAAAAAGCTCATACTCAACACTTAGAGGTAAATCTAGTGTTCAGTTTCACAGTTTATGTTTGTCAAGAAGTTTCTAAGTTTCTTAATGAAATAGTCTGGCATCCAGCTTGTCTATGGATCCTGATTTTTAATACCTGTCCTTGCAAAAGAATCTTTAGAGAGAAGAATCAGACACACACAGTGATTCACGGTTTTTATAAAGGCAGCAATTTTTCTTGGCACATACATATAACTAAAAACATTATATCTATCTTAAAAGCTGCATAGATGCTATCACAAAATGAACACCTTCAGGATAACTCTTCATATCTAGCAACTGATGTTCATGTGCCCTGGCAGGTGAATCCATGGATTTCAGAGCTGGAGCTGTTTGTCAAGAAACCCAGCAGGGCCAGTGGTTTTCTCCAGAGCATATCCAACATGAAGCTTCTGTGATGCGAACCATTTTCTTTGGGCCTCAATGTACAACACCTAAAGTTATTCCAAGAAAAGCAAGGAGTAACTCAACCTCATAAACTGCATTAATCTCAATGAGATATGAGGTAGGGATGGGAGGGGTCAGTAGAAGACAGAAGCAGCTAATATTTTTATTGAGAGAAAAACCAGTATTTGTCAACAAACAGAGGTCTCGTGACATGAATAGGAAAGTTTGCTTTTGGTCAATTTTGACTGCAACTTTCAGACCGGCAAAGTAGGAACATGGGAGAAATCCTTTCCTTGGAACCACCAACCAAAATTAAATCCTTGAGTGGAGTCATGAAATGAGAACCTAATAAATAAAAGAAAAACTGTTCTTTCTTTGGTTTGAAAAAGCTGTAAAATTTCTTTCTTGTCTACTCTTCTCAGTTACAGAATACCAACACTCCTTGTTCTTTTGCAGGCAGAATATATGACCTAAGAGAAATGAGAAGCAAGGGGGGAAAAAAAGGCACTTAAAGATAGTGTCTTTTTATCAGTGGCAAAATACTTGTCTCCCCTTTCTTGAGAAGTTTAGAAGAGTGCTGCTTTTTATCCTTCCAATAAATATTTCTCTATCTCTCAATTCAGACTATTAAAAATAATAAGAGCAATATAATACAACTTTAAATGAGAGTTTATATATCACATGCTTTATGACAGCTGCTTTTATTTCACTTTAGATTAACAAAGCCTTTATGTTGAGACTTTGGAGCTGATCTTACAAAGAAGCAATACCATTACCCCTGAAGCACATGTTTCCCATTTAACGTTTCTGAGGTAACATTCTTTGTGAAAGTGAGAGAAATGAGAACACAAACTTGCAGGAAAAATAAAAGTTTGACTGTCCTCCTTTTGAACAGAATTAAAGTCAGTTTGGACACTTGAAAATATGAAGTGAGAGGCCACGGCCTTACAAAGAGTTTCTCAATGTGATCCCAAGAGTTACAATGCTCAGCTTTCCTTTAGTACACCATAGCTCTTTGTCATTTCCTCTCAAGAGGCTGAATATATTTTGCCATCTCAATCTGAAGTGAAAGGTCTCACTTACATCAATGTTATTTCAGTTTTAACCAGCACTGCTCAAATGATTTATAAGCACACCCAAGCAAGAGAGCACTGTAATAGTTAAAGCAAATGAACCCAACAAAGTTATTCTGGGGTACAGCAGAAAGGAATTGGATCTGCCATATCTGAAAGAGCCCTAAGTTACTGTAATACATGGAAATCAGACTAATCTTACTGACATTTTACCATTGCCATGTTCTACTGGCTCAGTGCAAGAGCAATGCACTTGTTTTTTTCCATCAATAAACATAACAGTGCCTACCCACAAGTCCTCCATCCTTCTATTGTTCAATACCTTCATGCATTAAAGCCTGTTCAGTATTCTTCAGCTACTGTCACAGTTGAAATTTTATGCTTGTAACCCTTCTTACACTCTTTTCAGTCACTGAATGTGAAAACCTGCTGACTAGAGTCTACAAGGTTCAAAATGAATTCAAGAGAACCTGAAAAACACAGAAATTAGATGGACATAGGCACAGTTTGGATGCTCTTTATATTTGGGGCCTTGCCAAAGAAAAGAAAAACCTGTATGCGCAAGAAAAGGAGAAAAACTGTGTAATTTGAAGGAGAAGCTGACAAAGTCAGCACTAAAATTGTCATTGATGCCAGTGGAAGTTGGACCAAAGTTCCTCTAAACATATAGCCTTCCACTCAAAGCATGTCTCGCCTTTGCAATACACTCCTGCAAAGTCTTCCAACGGGAATGCTGCAGGATTTGCTGGAGCTGCATCCAGGTTCCAAGAGACCTCCCTTGCACAGATACCTGGGACCAGTTTAGAATGGAGACGTGGGACTTTCTTTTCTTTTTCTATTTTCCTTTTCTTTTTTAAGAAAGAGACAAAACCATTTGATTGTTAAATCCATGTTTAAGCATTTAAATTCAAAATTCTAATTGAAAACCATTACCTTTCTCTCTTCTTACAGACCTAAATGAGAATTCTTGGAGGCTGAGCACTTCTGAAAATTTGAGATGTTACCTATTGCAAAAGACAGTGAAGAAGCAGACTGCTTGGAGCATCTCTGTGATGCTCTTGTCCTAAGCCTCAGGAATTTCAGCTGCTTTTTGCCCCAGGACCAATATTAATTTTCAGAGAGCCCACCAGAATCTGCACAATACCTTTCCCTAATCGTGCAGTTAATCTGAATTTACATTCCAGATATCAGATGCAAACAGACACACAGGTTTTCTAAGGCTTCCAAAAAAACTGTGGTTATTTTAACTTACACTAAGCAAAGCTGTACAGTCTTACTATTTGCTTTATCAAGTCCATTCCCTCGTATATATGTATTCTTTAG
Organism: Oriolus oriolus; assembly: GCA_013400235.1. Lineage (NCBI taxonomy): Eukaryota > Metazoa > Chordata > Aves > Passeriformes > Corvidae > Oriolus > Oriolus oriolus. The sequence continues at coordinate 423,377 of VXBT01013573.1, forward strand.
ACTAAGGCTAGACTCCTCCAACCAATAAACCAACCAATGTTCATGACTTTCCTTCTGCCCCACCTTTTGGTGCTGTTTCCTGACCAGTGGAATACTTTGTCCTGCACTGTATATGCCACATGTCTGAACTCTCCCCCTTCAGCTTGGGCAACCACCCTTTTTTGTTTGTTTGTTTTGTTTTTTGTTTTATGCTGTGTAAACTCAGTATTGGGGAAGAATAAATAACAGAATTATGCTCACATGACATTTTTGCTATCAGGTATCTGGTATTCCTTGGCAATACTCCATGTAAGAAATTACCCTCTGCCTGTACAATCCTCCAGTTTCCTCTGATATATTTAACTTCTGACTCTAAACTGTTGGTTTCCTGTCTTACACTGATGACATAGCTGCAGTTAAGTGACTCTTATGTCTAAATCTGTATTTCAGTAACGTTAGATATATTCTGATCCAAGGAATCTGAAAGATGAAACACTATATATAAAAGTCACTCACGTGCAAGTGCAGACTTAAATATCCAATATTTCTTATTGAAATGACAGTCTGAATTACCACATCATCGTTGTACTCAGGTCCAAATAGGCTATTTTCACCACATTACAGTCCAAATTACAATTTACTTTTGTCCATGATTAAATACAAACTCTGGGGAAATCTTCTCTTCCCTCTCTTTTTTCCCTTTTTGCTTTCTCTAATAGCTGGTCTTGATATCATTAAATGGCATAGTACAGGCCAATATTTAGATTTCCGTTCAATTTTCTGTGTTTGGTCATTTTGACTTCATTCTCTTTGATGTCTAGAAAATAATTTTTCTTCATGCTGTTTGTATTCAAGGGCAAAAAAAATAATCTGCAGCTCTTTTGGTGTGCTAAGAATAGGCATGGATATGTTGGGACAGGAAACGCATACATGCCACTACAATTAAAATAGACTAATTTGTTAGCAATTCCATAATATCCCCCAAATGCAGAAATTCTAAACAGTGTGTAGTCATCTGGGTAACTCCTCTTCTCTTTTCTGCTGCCAGGCTCCACAAGCTGAGTCTTCCATAACAGTGAATATCTTGGGGAGCGAGACAGCACGCCAAATTTTGCGGACTAATATTGAACACAATAGCACTAGCCAAAATTATATAGTGCATATTTCATACTGTCACTGAATCTCCCACCTACTAAAGCTGACTCCTTTTTTGCAAGTTGCTTCCATTTTATGATTTCTCCAGCTTTCTCTGCATGCTCTTGTACATGTCCACCTTTCCTGACACATTCCCTTGCAAAGCCTGACAGCTCCATGGGCTGCCTGGGCAACTCTCGTGCTAATTGTAGTTAAAGAATGTCAGCTCTAAGAAGCTCTTCTAAAAATTTTTGAGAAAATGTCTACTTTATTTATTCCTACAATGAAGTTATGTGTCCAATGAATCAATATGGCAAAAATGTTGTCCTTGGAGCTCTTACAGAATGACTGAAATCTTTTTCTCACTTCCCAGGTTCTAGTGAGCTCTCTCACATCTGCCAGAAGACAACCTATTTTTTACCCAAACAGCTTAATTAATGGTATCAAAGACGTATCAAATCACTACACACAGACTTCTAATTGAAAGAAAGATTTCTACTTTTCCATCTGTTTAAGGCTGTCCCTCTGTAGCAACCTGTTCAAGATACATTTCGTGGGGCTCCACTGCAGGCCTTCAGAGCCCCCTCAGGAAGCACCAAAACTCAACTAACTGTTGAATTTTGTGGCTAGTTTATCTTTTCTAAGAAAATGGATCATTTAGCCACTGAATTCTAGTTGTATACATGTTAAAGAGAGACAGTACTTTCTTAAATCAGGCTGGATTTGAGTCTGGAGCCCCAAATTCTCCAGAAAATAACAGCCAAAAGGTGATCACAGAACACAATTTAAGATGCAGCTCTCTGACAGATATTAAAACCAACACATCTTCTATACGAATGCAGTAAATTTATAAATATTATCATTCAGTTATTCAAATCTAAAACAAGAAAAACAAAACCATGTTTTCTCTTTACACCAAGATTATAAATTAAGACATGAAAATTGGGTCTTGTGAGGTTACGGAAATGCTGACAGCTGAAAGTTTTTGTTCCTGCATTACAGTTTCCATCTTTTTTTTCTTAAGTGAAGCCTTTCTCTCATTTGATTCAAATGCCATTTCTGAAAAAAGAAATGTGGGTGTAAAAAATTATTACTCATTTTTTCTTCATGGCCCTCCGATGATTTTATGCTGACTCTAAAGAGAAGTTTTGTAAAATCTTAGCAGCTGATAATGAACAAGCACTGTTTGAGCTACAGGGGAGACAATGTAAGAACATAAACTCATTACATGATTTTATTTTTCCAATTCAAAACTAAAGTTCACTTGCAGCCCTGAATTATTCTTGCTGGTTCACTTAACTGGGAGACAGAATTTACTGGGAGTCACACTTCGGTCTCTGCTACACAGCTGTCCCCTGTACACCTTCGTTCTGAGAAAAGGCCTCTGGAACATTGCATGACAGTAATTTATAACTGGATTTCCATCAGCAGTGCTGCTTTTGCAGGGCGCTACAGATGGACTATTCTCTTCTCTGCCACAGAAGTTATTCACAGCGTGATGCCACGTTTTAAACTCGTCTCATGGTTCTGCGCAGTTTTATTGTAAAATACGTCAGAGGCTTAACTATTCAGATAAAAACCACAGCTGAGAACAGGAAGGGCAGACAATACTTTCACTTGCTTTATCAGAGTCCATGAGCCTGGTAGTTGGTTAGTGAGGCCATGTAATCATCAGTCTTTCCTTCTGACCCTTTATCCCACTTCTGATCCTTTATCCCACTCCCTTTGTCCAGGACTGGAAGCACCATCAAGAAAACTTTTTCCAGGATGCCTGGTGTCTGAGAGTGCGGGGAAAAAAGAAAAAAAAAAACAGCCCAAGAACTCTCTTTCAAAGGCAGAGAGGCTGCTGTCAACTAAGGAATGAAATGCACAAAAGTTGCACCCAGCTCTTTCTGACAGGAAAGACTATCACATCAAGAAGGAAACAAGCCAAGTCGAGATGTGGAGGGAAGTAGGTGAAAGGAGGAGGTGGCCACAGCCAGACTTTGAGGACTTTGAATCCATTGAAATTGTAGTGGCAAACTGGTTTGTAGACCTCAAGAAAAACAAACAAAAAACCCAAAACAAAACAAACAGTGTAAATTGACTTCTGAAAATATTTTTCTAGTCCCTATTTGTTTCTTTGTGTATTATTGTTACTCTTAAAATTTCCAGTCTAAGTTTTGGTGACTGAACCAAAGGTGTATGACATCAGAAGGACCTGGGTTCACATCTTCTGTGTGCCACATGGAGTGCTGGACCTGGGGTATTTTACTGGAGGATGCTCAGCAGAAGGCTTCTGCTGTGTGCAGATGATGAAGTCTGCCAAGCAGTGATATAAAACCATGGAGGAACTCAGGGAAAGGTCCAATCATCCTGCAACTTCTCAGCCCTCTTCTGTATCTGAAGCTCAAGTGTGACTTCCATTGCTCCTAATTATGTCAGTGCTCTCTGTAAGTAGGCTTCAGGTCTGCAGCATTTGCACAGACTCATTTTATTTCTCTATACCTACAAAACTTTAATTTCAGGGGAGTGAGTGGTGATGCAGCTCTGTATTTTGCACCAACAGCAAAATTCCAGCCTCTGAATAAGGTAATAGTCTGTCACACTTCAAGGCCTGATAGATCCTAGACACATTCCACAATTTATAGAGGTAACACATTCCTGAATGCAGCACATTGCAGATGCTACAACACACACAGCATTGAAGAGAGGAAGCATTCTGATTTCTTACAGCCTTTCCACTCTGAAAGGCAGGTAGGGATTTTTTTTCCTTTTGTCCCCTCATGCAGAAAAGGCATCAATTTGAAAAGCTCCAACTTCACCGTATTTCGTGACAGTTAATATTAGAAAGTTACAAGCACTGAAGTTAATTACTGAGTGTGGGGCTCCCAGTCCCAAACCACATACCATCTCTGTAACCACATACTTTGTGCCCCTTTCTGATCAGAATTTTAATAAACTATCTACAGCAATTCCACTTTTCCAAACAATTCTGTTGCCAAGGCAAGCCACATTGTCTTTTATTTTACAGGATAATTCTGACATTACATGTTCAGTGGCTTAACATCGTGAAATACATTGAAAGTTGACCTCAGATTCATCCTGTTTGAAATGTTATAAAATAGAAAAAGCATCTGTGCAGGTTCGATGCCCACAAGCTATCATGATTATGAAAACCAAGAAGTGTAGTATTTCTAATTAATAGTCCACGTTCTCAAACTTGTATTTCTAAGAAATGCTCTTTGCAATACAGCACATTGCCTCTAAAGGGTAGGTATACAAAGAGAAGACAGGAGAGATTCGGAATCAGAATAAAATATAAAAAATTGTTGCTAGTTATTGTGTATTTCAAAAGAAGTCCTCAACATATGTTGTATCTATAGAAATACAAACACCCTAGAAAACCTGGAAAATAAAATAAAGGAACCGAGTAATGAATCTGTCCTGAAAACACACAGATACTCATGTTATTGTAGAAATATGTCATTTTTACACATCCTTGAGTTGAAACTTTATAAACTCTGTATTACTGGCACTCTATGAAATATCTCTTAAGGATTAGAGTGCAGAAGAGTAACAGTGTGACCAGTTCAAGTCTGTGCATCAGCGCAACTTCTGTGCATACTAGTGTTACAATGATTATAGCCTTTCCAGGCATCATGAGAATATTTTTGGAAAGCATGTCTTCAGTCATTTGGGTCCCTATAGAGCAGTGTACAATATGATAAAACCACTTTTTTTTTTTTAATGCAAGCAATGCTGTTATTGCTGTGCAGAAATCTGTTCCCTTCAGCTAAATCACTCCCACTACACATCTTCAAAAGAAGTGCATACTCCCTGTATTGTTTAGATGAGGAAACTGAGAAATTGTGCAGCTTCTCAGAATTAGGGAATGAGTGTTATAGAAATAGCAGCCAGATCTGGGTTTCCTGAGCTTCCAAATATGTTCACCATTCACAGGACTTATGTCTACGGGGCAAAATGTTTTTACACATGGACACACTTTGAAGGTTAAGCACAAGAAAGTGAATGAGTATGGTACCCTGATCATGTTGTGACCAACCCTGGTCATGTTGTCACAACAGGAGATGTATGAGGCAAGTCACAGAATTCATCCAACTAAGTATGTGTAAGGGAAAAAGGAGAAAAGGGGTTCTCCCTTAAGTCTGTATTTTCATTCTTTCTGATTATTGTTTCTTTCCCAAATATGTGCCTTTGAAATCAACAGTTTATGAATTTGGGGGTTTTGTTGGTGTTGATTTTATTGTTGTTGTTTTGAAATAAAAAAATTATCATTAATTATAATTTACTAATTATAATAAAAATTATTTATATATCTGTAGTCTTCCTTGCAGTATCACCTTAATTTCTTGGGCTATTTTCCATTTTTCACATGAAGCTGTGAACAGACAAACATGCCAGCCTCGCGGCACAATCCTATAGGCAGACCTGTGCTCTAGTGACTTAGGTCCAACTTTTATAGTGTGGAAAGCATATCGTGGCAACACAGGTGAAAACAAAGTAGTTGAAATGTCTCTAAGTAATCTGATCAAGAGACAGCATAGCACAATACAGCATGTTAAAACCATTCCTTGTGTATTAAAAAACAAACTGAGACAGTGCCTTGGGGAAAATCATCAGCTAAATGATGAAGATGGGGATTAGTAAGAGAATCAAGAAACTGGCAGCCTGCAGCAGTGACGTGCCCTACTTTACACTGCATTTCCCCACATTTTGAAAAGCTGTGTTACACCAAACCATACTAACAAGAAGAGACTCTGCTCATGTGGCTTGTTACAGTGCTGTTCTAAGTACATGGAAAAGCAGAGTGCTTAGAGGAATATCATTCCTGCCAACGGAAGGAATTCCTGTGCTACTTCTGCAGCACAGTCTTACCAGATGAGCATGTCAAATATACTGCTTTCAAATCTGAAGCTTCCTATTATTTGCAAAGGAAGGACAAAGATATCTTGTGGATCTTAGTGATTCCTTTGGAGAATAGAAAAGGGGAAAAAAGGTCCAGCTGAAGTTCTCACTGTTCTGGTTGTTCTGTTTGATTTTCTTTCAAACACAAAGCGAGTCCTTGATGTGCCTTTCTGCCAGCAGTATTTGTCCTGAACCCATAATCCACTGTGGGAAGTACAGGGGAACTTGGAGCTGCTGCCACAGTTGTACAAACATACATTGCCCAAAAGCTGGTGCAATTGCAATGTTAACCTGCAGCTACACCCCGCCTCCTTTCCCCTTAGCAATGCCAATGGAGTAGCACATAACCTACATAGCCACCTACACTGCAAAAAGAAACATGATCTTGTAGACTGCTGATAACTGATTACTTATGTTTAAAAATACTAAGGATACTAAGGACTGCATTAAACAAGGGAAAAAAATAATCATGTTTTAAGGAAACTTTAGTGTACTTTATAGGCGTCTTCCTTTGGAATCAGAAGATTTTTGTGTAAATGCAGTCCAAAAGGAGAAGAACATCGCTAAATCTGTCCTATTTCTCTCTCAGCAGTGAAGTGCCTGCTGTTTCTTAGAAATTACACATCTAACAGAGCTGAAGCCACACTGACTACATGGACTGCATACCTTCCTGGATTTCTCATGTTGTTTGGGCAGGCTAAGAGCCTGTCTTTGTGTGTGGCAATCCATAAAATGGCCTCACTGGGTTTTCTCTAAGTAACAGAAATTCATCAAAGCACATCTTAAATTACTTATTATGGCATCATCTTGGGCTAAAATGAGAGCCCACATCAGGAAAGAAGCTGTAAGGGATGGGAAGGCGTGGGAACTGAAAGATGACACAGGGTAAGAGATACCATGTGCCTAAAGAGAAACTGCTATTTCAGTTTTACAAGATCTAGCCTGCTTGGTATACCCTAACAAGAATCACAGAGAGTTTGTTTAGGGTGTGTGCAAACCAACTGGGTGATCATAGGGGCTACAATAAATACTTCTGAACAGCAGCTGGCACGCTAATGTAACTAAAATGCATTGCAACTCTAGTTAACTCTGTAGATAGATCCAAAACTAATGGTTGCTTGCAAATTATTTTAGCCTTGTTTTTTTCAAAGACAAATAAAAATGCTAGATACACAAATGATCCTTAGGTTCAATTAGATATGGGATTTTACTTCCTTAGATTCCTGAAAATTCCTCACTAGGCTTGCTTGGAATTTCCATGGGAGCAGTACCAGGCTTCCTTTATCAATTACAAGAACCCTTCCTGCCTGCCAGTCTGTAATAGGCTCAGTTTTGATTTTCTCTTTGACATTTCAAAAATAAATATAAAAACAAAGCAAACAAAAAAAAAAGTTTATCCACTGGAAGCAAGCAATGCTAAAAAGCATCCTAGGCGATTTTATTGTACTCTGTACAAGATGATGTTCTGACAGTAGATTTTAAGATCTTATATCTAAGGCCTCATAATAATTGTCACTGACTCAAAAGCTAGTGAAAACAAAAGACCTTGATTTTCAAAAGTCATGTAAGGAAGAGCAAATAACACTTCAGTTTCTTAACTGCTACCTTTCCATTATTGATGTACAAATTCATTAATTAAGCTGCTACATTGTTCATATTTTATATGTAAAGTAAAAATGTTTCTTGTGACAGAAGAGAGATAAATGCTTTTTACATTTCTTATCTCAGGAGATACTTGAAGAGTCTTGTAACTATCCTGTGTTTTCTAATGCTGTAGCTCATTTCTGATCTGGTATTTTATTTCAGCATACGACTGCAGAGCAAGGGGACCCCAGCTGAGTTTTACAGTACCTGAGGAGCAGGCTGATACTGCCACCTTGGGGAGGACTTTTTCCATGTTTGAGGAGCTCATGCAAGTGTCATATAAATCAGTTTGATTTTTTCCCTTGTCATATCCTCCCAGGAAGACAACTTTTTAAAATCTTTTGCCCATGCTGTTGTAAGACCTTCCAGATGTGTTCCAACTTGGATTGTGTTACATTCATAATAATACTGGAAAGAAATGCCCTTTTTTTTTTTTAAATTTTACTTGGCCAAGTTTTAGAGCTCATTTAGGCAGTGCCTCATTTACACTACTCTTAATTTTACAGCCATCTAGCCATTGTAAAAGCCCTATTCTGCATCCAGCTGGGCAAGCTGTATCTTGCATACAACACTCCTCTGCTTCTGGTATTCTAGCTTTCTTGGTAGTCTAAATCCTTGTCCATGCCAGCTTAAATTATCTAGATGGATGCAACTGCTAGGATATATACATAACCTCAGATGTCATGAGGGGCATTACTGTGCAAAGGAACAGTCCAATGAAAAACACAGAGCCACACTGGTGATTTAACTAAAGTCAAGATTTCTAGGCAAATTAAAGAAACCACGTGGGTTTTATTTTATAATATCCATAATTTTATGAGATTGACCTACTCTTTTGCTTTGCAATTGAGTGACCCCTCATCCACTCTTGAGTTTGTATTCACCAGCACATGAAGGACCTCGCCATACACTTTATACAAAAATGTGCCTTGAGACACAAAGGCTGTGCACAGCACAGAGCTCTAAGGCAGTGGAAACTAGCAGAAGTTGCTTCAGGTACACACACAGTACAGGGAAAGATTTAATGTGTGACTTCTCACGAGAATAGGCAGGCTCAGGAGCACTTGTCTATGTGCTCTTAAAAACATTCAGTAACAAAATTTTTTACACAGCCACCTTCAGCCAAATAAGACAAATGATGAACTCATTCATGACGAGCTATGAGAATTTACACAAGGAGCTCCAACCTTCTGCCAGAGCACTGGTTGCGCTTGTGGCTCCATAGCAGGAGATGATGGGCTTCTAGAGGAACTGCAGTCCCCCTTCACAGCTGTGGCCAGCAGGAACAACCCTGGTACTGTGGTAAACCAACACTTACAGGCTCCCACATAGAGCTACACCTCGGATGACAAAGTCCCCAGCACGGCTGGACTCTAGAAAGCACATTCCTCTTTTCCTGCCACCACACACAGCTTACATACCAGATTCGTGTTCTCACTGACACGTATCTTAACACACTTGGAGTAAACTTTTGCAACACCCCCTGGGATTTACAGTTGGAGAGATGGCTGATCCTTGTGAACAGACAGGATGGGCTCATATATTCTTCCATTCTATAACTAGAACCTGGTCATTAAAGCACAAATTTGCATTTAATTTCTGACCAGTTACTTTCCCACTTGTGGTAAATTGTCTAAAAACCAACTGATAGGTCCTTTCTGGACAAACGTTTTTTTAAACTCTGGTTTTAATGCTACTATAGCACGCTAAATAATGATGCTTGCAAGAGAAGTTTATTAGGCTAACAGCCAACAGTCAATGAGCATGACTGGCAATTCTGCAAGCCTTCAGTTTTCTTCCTGGTTCATAAATAATTTCTGTATTTCAATATATTTGTTATTATTTTAATCCATCTTTGTTAAGCAAGCATTTTTATATCTGCAAATGATTTACATGCAAATGATTTACACTGTGCTATGAAAATATTGCAATTAATAATTCACTGCAATAATAAGAGAGAGTGCATTTGCTCTTCACATGCATATATGAAGACACATTCAAGAACATGCAATACAAAGGAGTCCCACTACCACCATTATCATTTGCACATTTAACTGCTCGTGGAATTCAAGTAACTTTAAAAAATATCAACATCATATAATCACTTAGATGACTTGAGAAACAGTATTTGCAGCTAAGTTACAAAAATTCAACAGTGCCAATTACTGACCAAACACATCCAATTGAATGAGGATCTATCAGTAATTGATTAACCAGATTAATGTGTACGTAACAGTCTCAGCATGGTACAGCACTGCTGTTAGTTTCAAAGTTCACACATGAACTTTTTACACTGCACATGTGGTTTATGAATGAAGCCTGAACGAAGGAAGAATTTAAGGGAAAATAAGGTAAGTGACACAATATGAAATTAATCTAAGTGTTTAAGCGTATTCTGCTTACAGGGAAAAAAATCCCCAAATCTTTGATCGCCATTTAAAAAAGGAATAGACAAATCCATGTCCACTACTTCCTATTATTATGCTACAAAGTATACAATGCATATCGAGACTGATGAATAACTGAAGACAACCATTTTATAAGGTGTCTTTTTTAAAAGGAAATTGATCATTGAAAAATCCACAAAAACCTCACTGTGAATTCAGTAAGGATGATAATCATGTACATATTTAATGCTGCCTGTAACAAAATTAGTGTATTACAAGCTCTGCATCTTTGGTGTTGTATTGAAGTTGTTTCAAACATTTGATTTATGCACGGAATTAATATGATAGAGAAAGCTTAAATTACACAGCAAGAATCTAAATTAATTAATCATAGGAAATCCCAGTCCAAAATTATTCATGATCTCTCTATAAGTACCTAAACATAGCATCTTAACAAAAGAAAAAAAAATTCTTTCTTAAGTTCACATGTCATAGAAACTTAAAACCTACTATTTGCCACTGTGGTTTTACCTTCTGAAACACATCTCAATTTATTCAAATAACCAGTCTTCCTGTTAGATGTTTAACATGCCCTAAAACCCCTTCAGATACTGGATTAGAGAAAAGTACAAAAAGAACGAGAAGTTTTATTTACGAGCAATTAGAGTAACTGGAAATTATACTGAGCCAACTCCCCTCTCTATCCACCCGTCTATGCTTTTCTTTTCCACTAACTGTGCTAATAAGCCGGTTTGTGATTTCCAAAATCGCACATTTTCATGAGATTCGCTATTTCAGCTCTTCTCCTTTTTTTTTATTGACACACTTGGATTTATCTGCATCAGAAAGCCCTTTCAGACTACTGTCTATTTCAACGTCAGTGGTAGCTGATGAAATACATATTCTAAGCTGTTCTCTGCTGTGAAAAAGTGCTCCCTTAAAATCTACTTCTCCTTGATGATTCATTTCTTTTTCCTAAAACAAGTAAATATTTACATTCTGAAACATTGTCACTTAATAACAGCAGCACCTATTTGTCACCATTCTCTTCTTCCTTCCCTACTTTGCCTCCTTTTCCTAACCTACTACTCTCCCAGAAAGGCAACGGCGTTTTACACAGTTGTTTCCCAACTCCTCCCTCCTCTGTTGCCTCTCCTTAGCTCTATTTTACTTCTTCCTAAAACTCTTCTCACATTTCAGGCAGGGAAAAACACTCAAAAGACATTGAATACTGGAAATTCTTGCCCCTTTTTTTTCCCCCCCAAAGTTATCAAATACCTGATGTTATTTGCACTCAGTGACAGGTTTGTGGATAAAAGCACAGACAATGGCAGACAGCAATGACATGACCATCAACCTTGTTGTCCTTGGAAAAACTCAGACTGGCAAGAGTGCTGCTGGGAACAGCCTGCTGGGCAGCTCAGACTTTGAGAGCCGTCTCTCCCCCAGCTCTGTGACTACGTGCTGTAGCCTCGGACGCAGCCGCCGCATTTTGGGGCTCATACGGAGAAATGGCTGCGAGTCAGCTCTCTGTGTTCGAGTACTGGACACTCCAAGCTACCCTCACACTGCTCTGAGCAAAGAGCAAGTGAGAGACACAGTGAGAGCAGCCCTGACTCACCACTTCAGGGAGGAAGGCCTGCACTTGGCTCTCTTGGTCCTGAGGGCTGACCTGCCTCTGTGTCCAGATGAAAGCGACGACACAGTTCAGCTCATCCAGGTAAACAAAAACCAAATGGAAATCTCTGCCCTAATGGCAACTCTTTCATCTTCAGGTGACGATAGCTACGGAAGAGGTGACTGCAAAAAAGAATTTTTTGTTTTTTCCAAAAACAGCCTAATGAATTGAGAGTGGCAGATATTAATTTCAGAACAAACACTGTAATTGATTTTGAGTCATCAGCAAGTCAAAGCTCTATCCTCTCTTTCTGAAACTGATTACCCAAGAATTCCTTAGGCAGCTTAAGGCAAAATTTTGTATGCAAAATTTTGTATTTTTCATCCCTACTGTCTAAAAGAGATTAATCAGTATCAATACACAAGGTCTTTTTAACACCCCACTTATCTTGGAAGTAGACAGACATCCTTTATGTTTTATATATCTTAGCATTTAGGTTACAGAGTTAGGATCCCTGCAGAGTGTCCTTCATCACCAAGGTAGGCTTCTTGTCATACACAGGAGTTAGCAGGATTGCACCAAAGTTGTAACTTCATTTACACCTGTAAATTAAAGCCTAACCTCTCTTATTCCTGTTAAAATTTTCTGTACTTACTGCAAGAAAAGCAGCTTGTTCTCTCCATTGTCCTCCATCAGATAAATCATAGAAGTTGAAGACAAACTCTCTGGCCCGTTATTTTAGGGTGATGCACTTGATTTGTGTTTTTCCTGAATTGCTGAGAATAGTTCAGTTTTATGGATCACAGCTGGAACTGAAGTTGATGTTACATAGAAATTCATCCTTTATTTTTTCAACAAAAGGTGATTCGGTGTTTTTCAAAACAATTTTTTTGAAGAGCTGTAAACAGTGTAGCAATATGGATATGTGGTAACTACTGATTTCCAACTAATGTGTGGCATGGCTAAGCAACCATTTTTCCTTATTTACATGAACACTTTTAAACTGGAGACATTCTGTTAACATCTGTAGTCAGGGAACAGAGAACTGCTAGTACTGCATGACCACATATTTCCACTGAAAGTGGATGTCAGTGTCTTGGAAAGGTGAAAAAAGACCCAGAAATTTGAACAACTCTGATAGCATGAACTGGATTACTGCCAGGAAAAAAAAAAAAACTGTACATGTAACTGGTTTGTTAATGTACTAAGTATATGAAATGGGAGTGGGGAAAAGAAATAAGAGATAGCTATTTAAGATTTGCTTTTCATTACAGGAACTTCTGGGTCCCACATGGAAGGATTTCACTGTAGTTCTACTTACTCATGCAGACAAGGCAGAAGAGGCTGGATACAGTGAGGAAACATACTTGCACGGTGCCTCAAGTACCCTGTTGTCACTTTTGAGCTCAGTACAGCATAAATACATTTTCCTAGACAACCACAACAGCATAACGAAAGAGGAAAGAAACATTGTCTTAACAAAGCTCTTGAATTTTATACGAAAAAATAATTATCAAGTACTACTTAAACACAACAAAGAATAAAATTAGCTTTCAGGTACTAATGTGTCTATTTTCTCCAGTAGGTAACATCTAAAAGAAATAAAAGCCATCAGCCTGAAAATTCCACATCCATACCCAATACCTTTGAACACACAATTAGAAATATCTCTTTAGATTACTGAACTACTTGCCTTTCACAGAGTACCTCACACTACTGCATTCAGAATCCTAGCTTCCACCACAAAATCAGAACAAGCTAGTGCTCCAAAATCATGCTCCTAATATGTATGTAGTCACAAATGAGATTTTGCACTACACCAGACTGTATATTCCAGTTCATACAGAATACAGATCTGGAACAATAAAGTATTTTTAAAAAAAAAAATTAAAAAAAAAAGAAGTTAAAAATGCACATGAGTTCAGACTGTAAGGGAGCCTCTTTACTCAATTCTTCAAGCTTTCAGAAGTTCCTCTGAATTCAGTTTTCTCTGAACTTCCATAAAAAGAGCTCTCTGGTACTAAAAGCTAAGATTTATCTATCGTAAAAGCGTTCCCCTACCATGATTCAAGATTAGTTATAACTGAGTTCTTGAACTACAAGGATTTTGTTTAATAAGACATTATTGGATATACAGTTTACAAGGCAGATAAAATGGTTTCCATGTGCCTAATGCTATTCAGCACATTTAAAAGAACTAATTACTATTGCTTATCCCCAGATGCATGAAAAACTAACAGTTTACAGGCACAAACCAAACTCATTCGAAAGGGAAATCTGTTCATCTCCTCTTTACGCATGTTCCTTTTAATTTTGTATCATTGTAATTTTGTTTTCTCTCCACGTACTGGATGAAGTTCAAAGCCTGCAAAATTTAGAAAGGCTTAAGATTTTTTTATTTCAGTAGTTAAAATAGCATTTACTGTTTCAATTGTTAGACAGTAACAATTTATTATTATATGCCAAAATATCTGAAGTCTTTCTAAATAGCTACTTAAAACGGTTATTGTAAATTGATCCAAAACATTTATTTTCATATTACTGAAAGTAAGGAATTAAAATAATTAATTTGAGGCTAACAGCCTAGCAACATGACTATTTGTACAACACAACTATGAAATAATTCTAACTGTAAAAGCTGAAGAAGTTATTTCTGTTAAAACCAATGCACCTTTTGCATAAAATATCATTGCATAAAAGCACATAAAAACAAAACAAAAAAAATAAATTAATTTTATACCTGTTTTAGCACTGGAAATGGATTTTTTTGTTTTGGTTGGTTTTTTGGTTTTTGGGGTTTTTTTAGTTTTTGATTAGTTCCAGGAATCTATTTGTTATTAATTATTTCTTAGTCCTTAGTCCTATCACTTGGAAGTATATACCTGGGTGGACTAGATAAAGAACTATTCTAGCTAAGTGACAGCTTTGATCTTAAAGAAATTGTAACGGCATACATCTTAGGGCATAAACCACCATAGTTTAATCTTCCAGTCACAACTGACTGCAGACTACAGAGAGAACACAGGCATGAGAAAAGGTGCAGAGGCTTCTAATAGGTCTGAAAACTGCTTGGAAGAAGAGGAGAAAAACTATTACAAAGTGACTAGAAGAATAAAGACTATTGCGGTCTTCACTAACCAACTGCTAGTACTGCAATTAGCACACAAGGAATATAGCAGAATATTTTCCTTATTTCCTTTAGCTCTTGCTAAATAGAACTTCTACACCTTCAAGATGTCCAGAAAATTTACTTGCCTGCCTGTAGTCCTACCCCAAACAAGCCTTGGCAATTAAGTTATGAGCACTGAGGGGTTAGTAACTGCTGACAACACACAATCTCAAGGACAATAAGCATAATGAATGAGTGCATTGTCAAAACATAGGAGAAATAACATATTCTGGAAAAGAAGCCAAACAAAACGGGTCTTAGCCATGCATTTCATGTTTTTTATTGTGCTTGCATTACTTTTCATTTCAACATCTTTAAAAGTTTCTAATAACCATTTATTTATTTAATTCCGCTGTTTGCCATGGTTTCTGCCCTGCAGACTCCTTTCCCTGTCACTTCAAATGGAACTCCTTTGTATGTAGCAACACATTGGTCATTGGTATGAAGATCAGGTTGGATTTGCTCCCAAATCTTCTTCTTTGGATTAAGTTCCTTCTCAGGATCTCCTGTTTCAAAACAAAGAATAACGTCATAGCGCACAACTCAGAGCAAGAGCTCTATGTACTTACACATCTGTGACAGCCCACATAGCATAATTGCACACACTTTTAAGGGAAAAATCTCCCAACATTCCTTTTGACTCTCAAAATGAAAACTTTGACTGGAATTAGGAATTGTCCAGGAAACGCCTCCAGAACCTCTCTGAAAATGAGGATCTTTCAAGGTTAAAAGGTTATATCAGACAACAAGCACTATCAAAAGGAAGAAATTAAACCATTGCTGTTAGTTTATACTACAGACCAAAAGAATTCCCAAGAATTAAGTACATATGGACCACAGAAGTACACTGCTCACCGAGACAGGTTTGTCAGCATCTTAAGTTTAGGAATTAACGATGTTTTAATAAGCAATTAAGTGCATTTAACAGATGCTGCTATAGTTGAGGAATACTGAACTTAGACAAGAATAGCCCAGAGGTAGAATACTGACATATAATCTTAGCCCCAAGTTTCAACACTGTTCTGCTACGTTTTGTACTGTTTGATGACAAGTTCTGGTGCCCAAAGTAACAGAAGCAGAAGTTAGCTAGAGTTTCAGTAAGTATGGCCTCAGTCTCGATAAGCCTCAGTTTCCTGTTTCCATGGATACATCATGATGAGATACCTACACCCTAGAGGTATTGACAGTCTAACTACCTATTTAAGGATCTCTAATGACCACAAAATGCAGGTTTTTTCTATTAATGTTTTGAAATATTGTCAACAAATTAGATAGCATAGTGAAGTATATTCGTCCTATTTTTAAATAAGCATGAAATGCAAAGTATAGAAACAAAACAAGCTAAATAATCTTGCCGCAAAGATACTGAATAAACTGCTGCCTGCTGACATAATCTAGATAAGACAGCAAATTCACTGTACTATTATTTTCTGTTCAAAGGTCAAGTAAGTTTAATCTCTTAATTCTAATACAATACAGATTCTATTAAAAAAATTCATTAAAAATAATTGAATGAACTATTAACATTGTTGGATGCTCTTAACTTCTTGTGCGTCACAGAGGCAAGACAAATAAAAAACCCCACAAGAATTCCACATTTAAATACTCAAAGGAATCTAATGCTATTTCATTGTTGTTACACGGTATATTTTTACGTGCTTGTAGTGCCATATTGGCACCATTCTGACCAAACTATCAAAATCAAAAGTTCCAGAACAAGCAAGAATCAAAAAGCAAATCCTAGTAATCATATTCTCCCCGAGATTCTCTCAGAGGAAGAGCTCTCCAAGTGAGCAGAACATCAAGTACTCTCGTGTTGCACTACAAAGTGCTCCCAAAGATTTAGGAAGAAAAACTAAGACTACAGGGATTTTAACCTTTACCTTTTCACCGTTTTCTAGTAGCTGGATGAAATTCATCACTGCTTGGTAAGTCCTGACTGACTGACCAACAAGTGGTTAAAAACCACTCTCATTCCAGCCTGCCTCATGACTTACTGGTATTCTCCTTTAAATGTTTTCAATAGCTCAGTCTACTCACAATCTCAACGCCTGCAAACCTGGGTTATTTCTGTCTGTAGACGGGTCTATTTCTGTAGTTTCTATATAAGCAAAAGAAGCAGACTGGGCCAGATTTCTCTGTGAAATAAGCTAGCCTTACCAGAGCAGTATTTAATAATGCAGTCAAGTTATTTCACAACCAGAGTGCATTTAGTATTTCAAAGAAAAATCAGTAACATTAATAATTATCTTTGTATAATATTTATAATTAATAGTAAATAGAGGAAGAAATTTAAATACATTAATTGCCTAAATAATTACACTACTAAATAAAAATTATTAAATGTTTAGAGCTAATTGTGCATTTTCACAAAAACATATTAGCTTAATGCTCTGGTTCATGAACAAAGGCAAACTTGGATTTAGACCACAGTGAATGCATACAAACTAATAAAATCATTAAACAGAAAGTTAAGTGATCCATTGTGCATTTTCCTTCCCCTCCTCAAATATAAAAAGCACATGATTTTTTTTTTCTTCAGTAAGAAAAACCCCATACTTTTATTATAAAAAACACACTTTGGATGTTAATAAGTTTCTTTGGAATCCTGCATCAAGCTCCCTTGGGATCTGTGGTGAGCTCATATTAGATTAGCATAGGCACCAATTTTAAATACTACCAGAGTTTTAGGCTGTGCATTTTCCTATGCCTTCTCCTCACTGCATTCCTTCTTCCCAGAAAATATTCTTTAGAAGAGTTTCTATAAATAAAATTAATTGAAGTTTTTAATGGTTTAATCAGCTTTCCACTCTCTTTACCAAAAATGGGCCAAACAAGAGGTCCCAAATTTTGTTAAACATGTAATTCCATCTTGCAGTTTAGTACTACAAAAAAAATTTCACAAGCAAGAAACCTCTCCATTTCATAACAGCTCAACAGCTACTGAAGGAATATATCTCAGCACAGGAAGGGGCAAAAGGACACAGTGATGTGTGACTTTACTTAATGCCACTTACCCCACAGTGGATTGCAACCATGCAGCTGAAGGAAAGCATCCATACACTCAAGCTTTCATTAGAGAAACCTGCTAACTACAGGCTAACAACTGCACTCCAGCTTTACCACTTTTAATTTTTTTAAAGAGACAGTAATTTACTAGATTGCTAGTGATTCTTAGACCAGAATGATAATTTAATTATATAATTTAAGTAACAGATTTTTGGTTCCTGTGGCATCAAAGCATCTGTTACTGCTATCAGAAAAGAGATTTCACAGTCAGCTGTAAAATCTTCAAGTATTATTGCTGTCTCAAGGCAATTGCTGTGTAGGAGGTTATAGAATTAACATACACATGATAGAACAACTCTTCTACAGTTTAAAAATCAGACCTTTTCCAGTGAAGGTGGATAAAAATTTGATAATGGTTTTAATGCAAAAAAGGCCCAAGGGATCTTGAAGATTCATGCACTGGAGTATAAAACAGTGTTAAAAGTTCCACTGAGGGCAAAGACGTGAAACAAACAAACAAAACAGAACAGTACTCCAGGCAACAGCATTCATCAAATCTCTCCTCTATAACACTCAAGATGGTTCTAGGTAAACACTCCAGGTGCTACAGAAAAAAAATTTAATTGGTTTGAGACAAGATACTATTTGTTTACTTTGACTAAAACGACCAAAGCAAATTAGTCTGTATCTGTATGACTATTTTGTATGGTAGAGAGAGAAGACTTAAAAATAACTCGATTCCAAGCTGCTTGACAGACAGCTGCGCGCATTTTGGAGTTGCTTTATTGTTGCTGGTGGTGCTTCTGTTGCTTCACAGACTTTCATGCTTCAAACTTAAATAAGACCCAGCTGTCCTTTCTATTTTAACTTCAAGGACTCCAACTGAATCTTTATGCTTTACAATTACTTTTTTTAAAAAAAATTGATCAGAACATAAATGGTTACAATTAAGCAGGGAAATTAAATGACATCTGACACAACAAGGAGTCTATCCTCCTGGTAACAGCATCAGGGAAGTGCCAGATGGTCTTGGAGGAGAAAGCAGCAGCTAAGAAGCATGAGGTTTTAACACAAAAAAGGTGAGTAGAAGATAGATGTTCAACCCCATTAAAAACTGAGAAACAGTTTTCTAGTCTCCCAGTGACTTTCTTCCTATCTTAGTTTACAATAGCAAGATTAAAAAGAAAAGTACCCAACAAATAAATTTACAGAAGCAGATGTCTCCATGATTTTGTAGGTCTCCATCTACCAATGCTTTTTTTTGCATCTTCCTACTCAAGACAGTAAAATCACAAGTCTTAGAATTCTTTGAAATAAGTGTTATGCAAGAAGAAGATAGATCACTCCACTTCGCACTATTAAGTGTTAGGTAAATTTTCAAAGTCAATGATTAGCTTTAATCTCATACCTACAAAATTTTCCAAGCAGCTCTTTGTGAAGCTTTAGAAAACAGTGCCACATTTCAGACTACAATCTACAGCCCTGGATACAGATACCTTGCAACGGGGTTGTAAAAGCCTTCATTTGGCACTTGTCAGAGCTCCATGGCTTTGGCTCGCCACCAGAAGGAAACTGATATAATACATACAAAACCTTGTGTCACTGGCTGCAAGTCTTCAGAACTAGAACTTACACACCACCTTTAGCTTATTCTGTATCTTTTAAGAATCAAAATGTCAACACGGTGTCTGCATACTATAACACTTGGAAATAATTTTAGAACAAATCTTTCTATAAATGATTTGCTCTAGGAAAAGCTTTTTGCCACTGTAAAAAAACCAAACAACTGGAGTCAAATAGTTCAATTATTTTGACAGAACTCACTTCATTAGTCATGTGCAAGAACAGATATGCTGGTGAGCAGAAAATACCAGTACTACCAGCTCTCATTTTCAAATGCCAGGTATACGAAGCTACTTGAGATACAAGTTTGGAGTAAGGCTATATCTTAGACAAAAGCAAACAAAAAAAGACCCTCAGGCTAAGCATAGGGTGTTTTTGAGGGGTGAACTTGTATATCATGTTGCAGGGTTTATGCACTAGAAGTGTTTATTCTATAGCTTGATGCTCTCTTGCACATCCATTTCCACAGCAACAGAAAGCAGTATTAGTGTATTCCCACAGGTAACAAAGGCCCAACATTTAATCCATCTTTACTCACTATATGTCGTAACAACTAGAAGCTAGGAGTGAGTATTCCTGCAATTTAGTCAATGCAATTGCTGAAGCATTTAAGATTTCAGTATGGCTTATCAATTCTGCATCTCAACTAGCAAGCTTGGTATATTTTTAATACAGGAAACTAAAACGGAAAAAAAAATGCTGCCAGACTGATTTCCTTTTTAAACACAGTATGATTTTAAAGTATTTTTCAATTGGAGCATTAAATCTCAGCAAGCGGAGCTATTTCTCTGTTTCATAAAGCAACTAGATAGAGCATTGCTTCCTTGATCATATTCCAACCAAAATATATATATATCTTCTTAAAGCATCAAAATTTCACTCTTGGGAAGTATAAAAAAAATATGTATATATATACTATATATATATATTTCTGAAAGGTATTTAATGCAAATATGTTTAAGCACAGAGCTTCCCAAGAGGTTCATAAATCAAAACTCTGCTGTACAGCCAGAAATTGTCAGAAGTACAATAGTTTAAAAAGGTTAATATGGTTCCATGCAGAAAATAAAGTTACACCATTTTCTCACATGTGAAAGCCAACTTTTGAACAACAAATTCACCTTGAAGATGAATACTTCATTGATAAATACACACACACACACTTTCACCCACTACGGTAAATACTGGGAGTTGGACCACGTGTTTATGTTAAAATGATGCAGCGATCCTGACCAGAAGAGCACTGTTCATCACGACCTCTGTGATCCACTTAACAGCTGACCTGAGTAGATCTGGTCTTGGGCTATGCTGCACAAATTCCTAAATTCTTAGGGTGCAGGATAAAGCTAGGCAGCTGATCGTAGGAGAGGAGCATGCAGGCAGCTCCCATGTGGCACCAGCAACTGAGCCACCTGTGTGTCCTCAGCTTTATGGAACAGGGCAGCACCAAGCTCTCACAAACCTCCTTTATGACAGACAGTCGCAATGAGTGAAAAAATACAGCAAAAACTCAAACAATGGAAAGGGAAGAAACTCTCCTTAAGGACAGGGAGTGCACAGCATGCCGCAGGTGCGTTCCCATCATCTGTGCAATGTAAGATTATTTATGCTAGTCTCTCTTTTCAGACTCAGCTCTCATAAACAGCATTTTAAATGACACTTTTGAGAGTCTGAGTGCCTTTTTTACTGGGATCATAATGAACCAGCACTTCCTGATGAAAACACTCATAACCATTATAAAAATAACAAAATAACAGTGCTAACAAATACAGCAACAGAAGAAGCTGATCTGACTGTATCCCTTTCAGACTGAGAATAATGAACTGGCATTTGGGTAGGAGGGAAGCATTCATCAACATGATAAATCTATGATGCTTTATTTGAGTTCCCAATTTGCAGTCAAAAATTAATCATTTTCATAGAGGTGAAAGAAATGGAAAAATGGATGAAAAATCATCTTTTGATAAAGGTTAAATTTCCTTAAATTCTTACTTATATTCTGAAAAAATATGGATTTACTGATTTAATTAAGTGGGAAGAAGTCCAATGTCTCTCTTTGGAAACCTAAAAAGACATTTCGTCTCAGACAAACAAAAAACCCCTGGTGTTTTGAATATTATGGGCTCCTCTCATGAACAGGAGACTTCCACCCTCTTCTATCCTCTCAAAAAAAATCTACCAAAAGTTCTGACACTTTCATAACAGGGAGGAGCTGGAATCAGGAATTTAATACTTCATCACTTACACTGAGACACTGTGAAAGATGCTTTACATTTGCTTGTTGTAACTTGCCAAATGCAAATATGTTTATCCATATACTTCAAAGTCAAAATACTTATTGAGACTTAAAGGAATGGGGTATTTTACATTAAAGTTCTATACAACTTTATCAAGTTACAATTTTTTGACAGATTATAAAATATTTTCAATCCTTTATTTACACAATATTAGCATGTTAATAAAAAAAAATAGAACTAATTCAGAAAATTTCAACAAAATTCCAACCAGTTTTAAAAAAAAAGCTGTTTTATGTCCTTCAACGTTGAGGTCACCTTGGCATACCTGTTTCTGTCATTTTCCCAAATACCCACTTACCAGGAAAACCTTCAAAAGTGATTCTGTCCCCAGGCACTGCTCCAGGTGGGGGAGCCAGAATTTCCACTTTTTCTGGGGAGCTGGCACACATCACCATTGCTTGAGATACTACTCCTCTCATCTTTGCAGGCTTCAAGTTACAGAGTAGTACTGCCATCCGATTCTGCATCTTGGGGGAGGAAAACAGAAGGATATGAATACTTAAAATGCCACATGGTTCTGGGGACTCCCATTATTTCATTATAACCAAAGAATTACAGTGACGAGATCTTACCACGACAGGCGACGCATAAGAGAAGCAGATAGCAACAGATTCGCAATTTTAATGCCTGGACACCAGCAACATAACATTTAAACCCCTTAACAGCTGGCCAGTGAATAAGGGATTAAATGCTGAAATGCGACATATTTATCATGGAAATATAAAATATGCAATTTAGAAAACTAAAAGCCAGGTGACGCATTTCACTTGCATTCCATCTTGATTCATTACAGACCACCACTTCAGTCCACTTTCAATACAGCACTATTACCAAGCAATTTCTATTTAATGATGATAATAAGAATAACAACAACAACAAAACCAGTCAACAAATTAGGCTCATACGTAAAAATTTCAAACTGTATTCCGGAAGCTTAGAGGTCTTTTACATAATGAGCTCACTTGAATCTTAAATTTTATCTTATTTAACCCAAATGCCTTGAATTTTTTTTAACCACTGAAAATGGCTGTATATACTGTACACTGAATCTGTTAGAGCAAACCTGTAAAACTACGTTTCTCTGGTTTGTGTTTTAATAAAATTTACAGTAGCAAACCAGAGAAAATACACTTTGTTCAGAAAAACTGCCACACTTTGGACTATAAAACAAACCACACTTTCAAACTGAATAAAAATTAAACCCTAAGAATTCTTAAGAGACAAAGTAAGGATGTCTTAATTACCATGCTACTAGTGCACATTATATATATATATATTTCATATTTCTAAATTTTGGTCTTTGTGCATCACTACACAAACCTTGAACAAAACCTGCAGGATTAATAATTATTAAAAGTCATATGACCAACTATTTCAAATACTGTATATTTTCCAAGTAGAACACTTTAAAAAGCAAAAATATAAATAGCCAAAATGAAGCAGTTGATAAGGAAAAGTTGATCTTGCATAAGTTTCAAGCCAGCCCACTGACTGAAAATTTCTCAAGTTGTTGCTACAGAAATAAGTAGTCCAAAACACAAAAAATGGTTGTAACATGTCAGTGACTAAAATACAAGTTGTAGCATTATCTAGCACTGAATAACAATTACTGAATGGAATGCTAATTACTGGGTGGACAACACAATGATCTAGAAAGAAAAGATATCAAGGTATCTAAGAGGAAGAAAAAGTTTCTGCAATAAAAATCAGAGTTCATAACAGATGTAAGCGTAATATATCCTCTTACAACAAACGGCTGTAGAATAGTGTTTCTGGAGGATGATGGTGGCATTTTCTCTTCTTCTTAAGATACATTCCCTGTATTCCTGTTCTTCACTTTGGACCACTGACATGAGGTTCTCTTAGGTTAAAGAGGATTTCAGGAGGTGACAAAAAGGGATACTAGAGAATTGCCTGAGTTTCAAGAACAATTGCCTGAAACAGGTATTGATGCTAGGAACATATAGAGATCCACTTCAAAATGCAGTGGCAGAAAAGCTGTCAATTCCTTTTGACATTTCAGAAATCTCCCCAATTGACCTCAGCTGCCAAAAGAGCTCAGCAATGGCATGGTCCACCTCATGCCAATATCCTTTCGTATCCCTGTTACTTGTGACACATCTGTTCACGACAATAGAGGGTGAAACTTCTGACGTGGTTTCACCACCATGTGAACAAAAACACAGCATACCACATATAAAGTGGGCATGCAAGAAGTTTTCACACCCATAAATAACTTGCCCTGCATACTGAAACGTTAGTGAAGATACATACTGTGCTTCCTAACCAAAAGTAAAATCAGATGATACAAATACTACAGCCTCAAACACTGCTAAATTACCACATCAAACACCAAAATCATGAACAGCTGAATTTTTTGTGAAAAAATTTATGGCTACGGTCCTTGATCTGATGTATATATTTTTATTTCAATATATGGCAGTAGACACATGCCAGGCCTTCACATTTTTGAACACTTCAAAAAACACAAAAAGATGGAAGCTTGCCCCTAAGAATTTACTGTCTTAATAGAGACTTGCCAAAACCAAAAACAGACACGCAAACAAATTGTTCTCAAAGAACGTGCAAGGATGATCCCTAATTCTCCGTTAATGAGCACTTCAGATTATTTTTCCAGTCAGAAAGAAGGTTAAAGAGAAAAGACTCTTGCTGCCATTTCATTCTATACACTTCACGTTTGTAAGTCTGTTAGAATGGCTTTTAAGATGTTTTCTTCTACATGCTTTCTTGAAAGCAGACTGCTAAAAGCAAGCAATTTGAGATTTTGCCCACTGCAAATCCAGTAAGAGGACACCATCAAGTGATCAGAGCAGAATAGTTATTGTATTCAGTCAGGGTTTTTTGGTTCAGTAACTTTCTGTAGCATAAAAAAAACAATCACAATTTTAATTGCTTCCTATGCCTGCAGTCTTACCATGGGGACAATGTGCAAATAAGGACTAAAAAGGCATTTAAGAAAATGCAGCTTTTTCCAGACTAAGATCAATTCCTTCATGACCCATTTTGCAGTTGCTCTACACAACACTGTTCTAAACACCAAGCTTGCATTTGAATTTAGGAGCAGTCTTTAGTCAATTCCTCTCACCCTCTAGAAGAGGTGTGAAAGGAAAACTTAATCTTGAAGTCTTAGGTTGTTCAAAGGCATCTATAAACCATCTGTGTCAAACACCAAAGTGTATCAACTAAAAAATGCATAGAGGCAGATTCTATTCTGCACAAGGAAGTAAAAATATGCATTTTGTATTCCACTGTTGTTTAAGCTATTCATTGCCAGCTAAGTTGAATTTACATGCTCTCTGCTTTATTTCATGCCAAATATTTTAACAGGCTATAAAAGAGAATTGGAAGGCAAAGGTTTCAAAAGTTTGGATCATACCAAAAGAGTTACTATGATTTCTTTACTACACTGCAGGAAACCTAAAGGAAGAGTAACATCTGTTTAGCTTAGGAGTCCAGCTTGTACCAATGGCAAACGAATTGGAATAAGATCCCAGGGTAGAAGCACTGCAATCAGAAACTGATTTGGGGTAAGGGTACTTCCCTGGTTTCTGGCAAATGTTGTTAAGCATTAGTTCCATCTGCATTTTATTTTTGTTTTCATGACTGTACAAATCTTTTAGCAGGATGAAAACATATCCTATAAACAGATGAATGTCTTAAGATACTTAAGGAAAAGAAAAGCTATCAGTAAATAATTTTGTCAATACCTTATCCAGAGGAACATGTTTCACTAAACCGCTGACAACAGTCCTTGGGCTTGCTTCACCAACATCCACTTGTTCAACATACAGAGTGTCTGCATCTGGATGCTTTTCAGCAGTAATAATGCAGCCAACACGAAGATCCAGACGAGAAACATCTACAGGTTTTGCATCACTACTTCCAGCAGCTGGCTGCTGTTTCTTCTCCTTCTTTTCACCTATTAAAGAACATTTTGTTCATGAAATTAACATTAAAAAAACCACAACTAATGTATATGAATGCTGCAAGGGAAAAGCGAGCTACAACCTCAGAAATAAGCATAAATTCTGTGCAAAACACAAAAGAAGAGCAAAGAGTTAGCACCGCCATTACCAGTTTCCAGTGGTGAATCATCATACACAGTTGAATTTACATCATTACCTCAACTAATTACCACCTCCTGTTTGTAAAGTCAACTTGAATTTAACTGCAGCTAACACGGGTAAGTGATATGCATACTCTAACGAAGGCCACATCCATAAGCCTGATGGTCCCATTTTAATAATTAGCAATTATCAGTAAGCCTTGCCATGGTGTTTCACCAGCAAAAGCAAACTAGGTAATCACAGCCCATCAGGTTACTAATGCTTATCAGCACTGTACACAGTCAGGAGCTGTGAAGTCACTGCAACTGCACTGTCACAGCTGCAATGCAACCCTCCAAGATGACCTTAGCCAACATTCTTCACTTCCCAAACTTAACAGTGCATGAAAATGCTCATGGCTTACGAGGTTCCCCTTTACCCCGTGATCACCACCCATACAGACTGTATAGTACAAAACAACAGTGAGACAACACTCCCCATACTCAGCTGCTTATTTAGATAATAGGGTCATAAAATATACAATATTCCTTTCAAGATGAGCAAGTTACATCCAGTTTGTAGATAAGACTGTGCTGTTTAGGAGACATTCAAGATTTGTTTAACAGCTATAATCTCTGGGAGATTAAGAAATGTCTATGTTTACTAAATGTCTAATATGTTTACTTTAAATAAGCATATTCAGTTATTCTTTCATCCAAGATAACTTACATATTAATGTAAACTAAACTCCCTTCTTTAGGGAGCAAAAAAGGAAAAGTGGACACAACATGCAATTTGATTCATTCATCATCGTTCTAGTACAGGCCTGAAATTAAATGATACATTCAATAATAAAAACGCAGTATTTTTTTAATATAAGCAACAGCTCTTCAAAAATATTTCAGCTCATTTATGATGAAAGAAAAGCTCTAGTGATTATGACTGGGGTTTTTTAATGTAATTGACAATTAGAATAATAAAATCAGTCATATATACAATAATATAGGAGAAACTGGAAAAAAAATCCCAACCAAAACAGCTAACATATAACATCTAAGATCATTTGAAAGACCTGCTAAGTTTATCCTTGGTATCATTCCACACTGTTCTCCATGACATTTCTCTACATGAGAAATGAAGTCTTTCATCAAAAGAGAACACAGCAAATGTGTACATGGTGTATATACACAGATACATAGAAAATATCCATCTCCATGCCACAGGCTAAGAAGAAAAATGCTCTCCTCTGGCCCGTATTGGAGTTCAGTCCAGAATCAATATTCAGAGAAATCACACAGATGAGGTTTGCAAGAAGTGGAACAAAGAATACAAGAATAATCAGAGAGTAAACACATGACAGAGACAACAGAAAGCAAAGGGATTTGAGATATTCCACCATTTCATCAATTTCTGGACTTAAAACCAAATTTCACATATTGGCTACTTCAATTGTTAAATACAGTACCTACAACAGATGTTGAACGCTACAGAAATAGCCTGTGCAGGGCTACTATTTAATGTTCATGCTGTATTTCACCTCTTCCAAACATTCACTGGAAGGCAAAAGTCAAACATCACTTTCCACATGAGATGAGCTCAGTTGGTCAGAGCATGGTGCTAGTAACACCAAATTTGTGGGTTCAATCTGTGTATGGGCCATTCCCTTAAGAGGTGGGCTTGATGATCCTCGTGAGTCCCTTTCAACTCAGAATATTCTGTGATCTGTGTTTGTCTGACTGAATTTAAGCTACTTGTGTTGTACTTCCCCGCATCATATATACAAAGTTTTATTTTTCCTTACCAACTGAATACTTGCTCTGTAGCCACTGAATACTTGAGGAAAACAATTGCCTCATATGGCATGTGGCCTCTGCTTTTGTATTTACAGCTCTGTGGAATAATAATGTGTCAAAGACTGCAATACATCAAAAAATACAAAATAGCTTGTAAGTCTCTGTACAGCTTACCAGAAAAATAAGAGAGACAGTGCACTATCACAATATTCAAATTCTGAAAACCTGTACAAATCTATTCATAGCAAATTAATAATAAACTGCATAAGAGAATGATTGTAAAACATAGGTTTAAGTTACAAGATACGCTTGCACAAAAGTACAGGTGCCCAACAGACATGCCTTGTTTTTTGTTGGCAGTGGTTTTTTAAATGAGGAAGTTCAGACACATTAAACAGAATTTAGCATATATCCCATGCAAAGAAGAATCTGTAGCTTTCTCGATAGCCTTCATTAGCTTCAAGTACTTTCAAGATATTTAAGAGCTAGCACATGACTCTTCCTACTGTAGCTGTATGACAGCTTTTTTTCTGTGCTCAAAACCATGAAAAAGCACTTGCATAAATTAAATACCTCAACTGTCTATCATAAACAAGAACAGTGAAGTACCTTTCTTTTCTACTTTTTCTTTCTTTTTCTTTTCTTCATCTTCACCTTTAACTTGATCTTTGGAACCAGAAGATGCTGTAACTGCTGTAGGTTGTGGAACATCCTCTGAAAATGAAGCTGTAGAAAGGGTTGTACCAGGAGGAACTGCAACCTGCTTTACTAAAATCAAAACCACAGAAGTTAGGGGCAGTACCAGAACTTTGAACACTGAGTGAGTTTTTAAGTGTCCAACATAAATGAAAAACCAGAGAGAACTGAAAATTTTGTTTAATATACTTAAACCACAACTGCTGAGTAGTGAAGCACAACACTGCAAAACACGTTTCAGAACTCAATCTATACATGATAATTATCACCAGTTAAAACAAAGCGTTTGACTACATATTTTTTAAATGGGAGAAAGTGCTAAATACAAGAAAATATATAAGCAAACACCATCTCTTTTTGTAGTTGATTTCAACATCTAGTTATTTTTTCTACCAATTCCCTATTTCCCATTTGTTTAGTTTCAGTTTATAGCTACTAGCTCTTGTCATACTGGAGACTATTCCATAAATGAGTTATGCACAAAATCATTTTTCACTGTATTCAGATCATCCCTCAACTCCTATGATTAAACTTCAGAAACAGAACCTGAATAATATGAAATTGCCTGCAGCCCTAACATGATCTGTTGATTTCTCACATCCCTTCCCTAAATTCTCCACATTACCTTCAATAGCTATTTTTAAACTGCTGATACAGAATTCTGGACATTGCACTATCAATCTTACCAGATGGAAGTGTATGAATCACCTCTCTTCTACATTCTGCTCTTCAAGAATCTCATCAAGGCTTTTAACCCAGTAACTGTACTGGGTAAGCATCATCAGTGCACTAGACAGTATCATCAAGGCTCCCTTTCCCAAGAAAGGATAGATTAGATGATCTTTTGAAGTTCCTTTCAATCCAGGCTGTTCTATGATTAACGACTGATAAATCCTTCCAGTGTCACTATTATACAATTCTCCATTCTGCATACATGTTTTGTTTTGCATTGCAGACATTTATTAACTTTCCTGAAGAACTGCACTTCGTTAGCTGATGCCTGTCCTCTTCAACACAGAAGTGATTTGCACAAATTATATTCTTACAAACAACTTTCTAAAATCATTTGAATATGAGATTTGTTGTACCAACAACCACTTGCTTGCTAGTTAGGGAAAGTCTTTGTTTCTCAGATTCTTGAAAAAATATCTCATGATATTTTTGATCTTCTGTGTCCATCTACTTTCTGTGCTCAACTACTTAGTACTTTCAAAGCTAACAAACATCTATTTCCTTCAAAAGAAAATTATTTAGTAGGACTAAATATGAATTTAGTCCTACTACCACTTAGATGAACTAGCTAACCAAAGGAAGATGCACATCAAGCATTTCCTTTGCCATCTTGGACCAATATGCCTTGAGACCTCTCTCAAGCACAACAGATTCTGTGAAATATCCTACACCTGTCAAGAACTGCTGCAGACTAACAGACAACAGAGAAATATAACTAATGGTTTGGTTTAGGACATGAAAAGGCTTTATTGGTGCCCAAAGGAGAAAAATAATTCTCTGTATTCACAACAAGTTAATCTTTTTGAAGACTGTATGTGCTGTTTCACCAGTAAAACATTCAGTACAGTTGAATGCTAGCACCCAGATACCCTCGATACCATTTTAAACAATTTACAATACTGACCGCATGGGTAAAAATAGCAATAACTGCTGACGGCAGAAGAGGATTTTTTGGCAATAATTTTAGAAGACAACATGCTGTATCTGAAACACTTCAGTTTCGGGGGGGGGGGGGGGGGGGGGGTTTCTCT